>JARYGA010054327.1:0-35631 GCA_030545235.1 Helianthus tuberosus
ATGACAAAACTTGTTGTGGTATCTGTGCACTGAATTCCATAGTTATGTATGCATCCATAATTACGTAATTCCTTGTACAGTCCGCACAGTTCACTTTATAATGCGTAGGGTAAAATCAATCGAACAAACATGTAATGACTTGACTAGACCACCAAAGGATCTTTTTAACTAGATCAACGAACGATCTTCTTAACCAGATCAACACATGATCTTCTTAACTAGACCGTCGTACGATCTCTTTAAATAGACTACTAATGGGTCTTTTTAACTTTGAATCAAATAATCGTTTTGAAATAGCACTTTGGAATCCAAGGTTCTTACTATTTGCATAGAAAAGCCCCTTAAGGAATTTAAGATAGTACTTTGAGTATCCTTCTGAGAATCTAACATATGAAAATACGGAAGATTCTACCAGGACTTAGATAGCGAGCTTTAGAATTTCATATAAATACATAATCACATAATTGCGTATTCGTTAACTTAGTTATTAGCTCGTTCATTAATTTGAATCAACGCATTTAAAGTACACCAGAAATCCAATCACAGACTTTAATTGGTACTTTAAATATCCCCAAGAATCTAACTATGAAGATAGGAAGATCTTATGAGGATTTGATTTTGTCTTTGTCGTATCGTAACATTTGTATTAAAGTACACAAGGAATCTAATTAAGGATTTATGAAAGTACCTTTAGGTATCAAATCAAGGATTTGAAATGGTATTTCAAGTATCTGTTTAAGAATTTGTAACTTGTACCTTGTACTTTGTTTCTTTAAAAAATACGAGTACTTAGGATTTTTGGGGAGATCACGAGTGATCATAAAATGGAAGAATCACACGAGTAGTTTGTTTTGTAAGGAACATGGTTCCTTAGTGTCGGCATCGTAGGGGTATGTCACACATACACACAATCGTATCAGTTTTGTAAATAAAAGTGAAGCAACAAATTTATTTATATAACAACTGAATTGTTTCAAGCGTCAAAGATAACAATAAGGAAAATACAAAAGTCTAATTGTTCATTGCTGCATTGTCATTGGCGTTTGCCTCATTTATGTTAAACACTCGTCCACGCGCTGGATTTGCGTTAACAAGTCTTGGGCAATTGTTCCGGTAGTGAGTAAGATCACCACAATTATAGCATGATCCAAGTGGAAACTGTGCTTGAGCAGCAGCAGGATTTCCAGCAGCTTGGTTTTGGATAACATAACGGCAGGTATTGATCAAATGTCCCAATCGCCCACAGTGGATACATTTGTGACACTGTGTTTGTTCCAGATGATGACGGTTGCATTTGTTGCACAAAGGTGCGGTACCAACATAGTTTTTCCTAGTACGAGGTTGTGCTGGCTGGTTTGGTGCAACCTGATTGTTCTGAGCAACTACAACGAAGTTTTGTGAAGCCTTACGCTTCTTCAACTTTTTGGAGGACTCAGTCTATTTATCCTTTGGTTTTTCTTGTGCAGACTCGTCAGATGGTTTCGGGTCCCCCTTTCGGAAAAGCTTACCTTTCCTGATCTGGGATTCAGTCTGGGTAGCAGATAGTTTAATGGCCTATCTGATGGTAGTAGGGTTGCTACCAGTAACAATGTCCTGAACTAGGTCAGGGAGACCATCAATGTACTTTTCGATCGCCTTATCCAAAGGCGTAACCATGGTAGGACATAACAGGCTCAGTTCCTCATAACGATCAGTGTAGGTTCGATGTTCACCACTGTCTTGCTTTAGATTGTCGAATTCCCTTTCCAACGCCCTGAGTTCATGACTAGGACAGAACTCATTCATCATTAGAGCTCGAAGCTCTTCCCAAGTTTGTGCCAATGCCACGTCGGCACCCCTATCCCTCATTACACCATTCCGCCATGTAAGTGCTCTTTTCTGGAATACGCTCAATGCAAACTCAACCTTTCATTTGTTTGGGCATTGTACATGGCGAAATGTGCTTTCGAGACTCTCAAACCATTGTAGGAGCCAAGTGGCCCCTTCAGACCCAGTAAATGTGAGTGGCTTAGCGGAGTTGAACTGCTTGTAGTTGCACGGAGCATTGTTGTTATTATTGTTTGTTTGGTTTACCTGGGTTATTAGGTTTGGGAGTACAACAATGATTTGCTGAGTGATAATAGCTGCGAGTTCGGCGTTAGTTTGAGGTTGTGCATCTCGTCGAGGAGGCATATTCTAAAAGAGCAAAGAAACATGAAAAGAAACGAGTGAGATGATATCGGATAGTAAGAATTGAATGCTTAAAAGAATGCCGAACAAGCATGAAGATTGTGATCATTTGTTCGTTACCTAAAACAAACAAATGACACTGTGACTAATCAAAGTAAATGGGTCATACTAATATATCGCGAAGACATGCTTTAGCCTATAAGTGGACACTCACCCCAAGAGTTCCCAGGTAAGAGTGACTGGTCCGATTATGTGGATTTATACAAACACTCTAGCCTTAGACAGAAAACTCGAGGTACAGGATCCACCCTTCCAGATTGCACGTGTTTACATTATTTAGACCCAAACTTTGACGAGATTTTGAAAACTTTGAAGGTTCAAAACCTTATAATAAATCATCTAAGAAGAGATGATTGGTTTTCAAAAACGGATTCGTAAATTGGTGTTCTTGTTTTGGTTGCCACCTAAAGTGTCACACCCCGACCACGTAAAACAACAAATCGCGGCGGAAACATCGGGGCGTGTTGCAACAGAATTAATGTTTCATAACCATGGATACCAAAAAGTGTTTCGTTTTATTAAACATTGAATAATTACTTCGTCTGGAAATCTAAATACACATATTAAACATAATCTATCATTGTTATTGAGTCACTAAGGCCTTGTCCAGTCCTATGTGAGCATGCATCTTATCAATCGATATCATCCAACAATACCTGAAACATATGTGAAAACGAGGTCAGCAAAGAAATGCTGGCGAGTACATAGGTTTTGTGAAAATAAGATTCATGACTTCTGTTTAAGAAAATGTTTAGTCATGAACCTTGTAATTTGCTTTGTCTTTGTAAATCATTTGAAAAATAATAAGTTCGGATGATAAGTATAAATAAGAGAATAATGCATGATTAAATGAATAACCATGTAAAATGAGTTTGTATAAGATAAGTTGTTTGTAAATAAATGTCTTGTGAAAAGTATGTTACTTGTATAAAATGTTCTATGTCTCAAACTGAAATGATTCAAATAACGCTACAATATGTAATACCATACAAACACTTATATATAGGAAGTACCAGCGGCGTATCCACCATGTTTGTATCATATTATACACGCATCGTTACTTAATCACTTAATCAAACCAAACCAAACAATGTAAAATGTCTATGTTTAAATCAATTGTCAAATGTATTGAATAATATGTCAAAGTATTCATGTCAAGATGTAAATCATGTCAAAATGTCTATGTCAAATATCCATGTCAAATGTCTATGTCAAATATCCATGTATGGCAAGTGAAATGTCTCAACTAAACCATATGCACAAAAACAAAGTATTGAAGTAAAACTTGGTTTAAATCAAAGTTATGTTTTGTGGGAAATACATGATCAAATGTCAATCATGTCCAAATGTTTACCCAATCGTTAAACCATCTTGTTTTAATCGTTCAAACCGTTCTTGTTTTAATCGTTCAAATCGTTCTTGTTTTAACAAACCCTTACCAAAGGGTAAGTTAATATTTTAATTGTGAAACTACTTTATGGTCGATTCTCTAATAACATTCAAACCTTCTTGACTCGTTCCTCGTTCCAACTCGCTCTCGTTCTCGTTCTTAACAAACCCTTACCAAAGGATAAGTTAATAATTACAGATTCAGTCGCTACCCACAACCCCCACACATAACAATGGGTGCAGTAAATAACGGGATTTGTCAGATCCTATGGTACCATAACCTAATACTGGTCGGCTTGATCATTGCTAATGAATGTCATCGGTCATGTAAACTACAACCAACAAGTTTGTTCACTTTTTGAAATTTGTTATTAGTTTTTGAAATCATTGTATTCGTTCTTGAAATCATTGTTAGCGTTCTTGAAATAATTGTTATCGTTCTCGAAACCACATTGTAATTGTTCTCGAAACCACATTGTAATTGTTATTGAAATCATTGATAAAGCATTTAGCACATATGAGTCACCCCAAAACGTTTGGAAAACAGTAAAAGAGGGGAATAATGTACTCGCCTGAGAGTGCTTAGGAGTCTTGAACAACTACCAAGTAAGCTAGAGGAGTCCCGGAAATCAAACGGTACCTAATATAGGTAACTACATAAATAACCCGGACCTAAATCGGAAGACTGGGTAACAGGAGGGTCTGTAAACCAAATGAGTGTAGGAACTCATATGATATGGTTTAACAAAGCCTACATACTAAATGAAACTTAACCTAAGTATTATCGACCCATCACGACCCATTAAGGTAGCTTATGCTACTTTAACGCGTCGTTTGCGTGAAACGCGTTCGGACCGCCTAACTAGTCCTATGACAAGTAATATATGCCTTAACATGTCTAATATGGTTGTCAAATCAGTTTAGATGTCAAAAGTTATGTTACATATGTTTAAAATGAATTTTGGCATCAAAGGGGTATTTTGGTAATTTACCTAAGGCATATAAACTACCTATCATACAACTACTTAAACGAAGCGACCATAAGGTATAACCTCGTAAGGTTATTATATACTATGGTCACCTAATGTGCTTGGTCGGATCTTAATGATCGACCAAACGGGTCGGGTTCGAAAGTATAAGCGATTGTTTAGATCGCTTACCTTACGACCCTATCTAAGCACTAAACTAAAAGTGACGAGCTAAGCATGTTAAAACATGCTTAACTAAGTTTAGAAAACAGGTTTGGTATCAAAACAAACGGTTTTGATACCCATAAGTAGTTTGGTTACAAAATACGCAAGAATACGTATTCTGACCGAAACTACGGCTCGTCACTGAGCCTAGATAACGTGGTAATCAGTAGGTATAGTCGCTAGGGACTATAACCATCGTGATCACGCTCACGTTATGAAGTTCAAACGAACTTTGCATCGACCATAAACTGGTCAATGCAGAAAGTCAAACAAAGTTTGACTTTCGGACTTGAAAAGCAATAAAAGAACGAAAGAGGACTTACGAAGGGTCCCCGAATGCTAATCCCGATCCAAGTAGCTCAGGTATGAAACGAAGGTTCCAACTTAGAGCCCAAATGATCAGATTTGTGGGTTTTGAAGCAATGGGGGGGTGGGTATTTATAGGAAAAGTAGAGCCGTTAGGATCGTTTCTTGAATATCGTTCCACGATCCGAGCCGTACACTTGTCACAAAGTTGTGGTGGATAGAAATGATGTTTATCAGCTGAAAATGCAAGTTGCAAACATGTGGTTGTGGTTTAATCAGCTGATAATCTGCTGACTGTTTGTTATTATCTGTTCTGGCATAGGCTAGCGCACCGCTACACTAAAAGTGTAGCGCACCGCTAGGCCTAAGTTTGGCAGATTTACACTTTTGGTCCCTGTCATGCATTCAGCCCATTTTCGACACGTTTAAGGCCCGTTAACCCCATTTCAAAGCTCTAAAATGAAGTTAAAGTATAGGGAACTTAAAATGTGCTCAAAAATATCTTGGATGTCGGTTCGTTTAACCGTACGATCGCGATGTTCGGTTAATTATGACGGAATGCGCATAAGCGCGTAAAACGATCCAAATGACGCGACGAATGGATTTTTGGCAAGCCAAACACTAAAATAAAATATTTTAGTGCTTACATAAATTTTTGGATGTCCGGATGTATTCAGAACGTAAGTTATGCGCGAAAATGCAAACTTGTGCACTTTTTGACACTTTTAGTCCCTGAATGACACAAAAGTTTATTTTAGCATACCGAACACCTCAAAGCCTATTTCTAAGCTATGTAAAGGATATTTATGGTATGTTTAACTTACGGTCATGTTCCGGAATATCTGTTACAGTTCAAATTGGCATACTTTCGCAGTTTGTCAACTTTAGTCCCTGTAAGCGATTTAACTTTGATTTCACCACACCAAACCTTCCAAAACTTATATCTAAGTTATGTAAAGGTTATTTAAAGTATGTTAAGCCTATTTCACTATTCCGGAGTGTTCGTTGCATTAAACTGGTTATATTTACGCATCGGTGCGCATATAACCTTCCAGAAAGCGATTTAGAGTCTGAATTCGAACAAAATATGATATGTGTAAATGATACACATATTTTTACAAATCCCAAGTATGAAATACAACATTTCATTGGTTTGGTATTTGTTTGATGGCCGTGGAGGCACAGGTGTTACAGTCTCCCCTACTTTAGGAAATTTCGTCCCGAAATTTATTTAGAGGAAACTTGTGAGAGCTTGAAAACATGTTGTTGAAAAGATCGAACAACATTGGTTAGGGTTCTGAACTTCTAGTAACCTTAATAACATTATGCTTGCAATGTAAGAGGGACACTTATATACAAGTATATAAAGCGTCATTGGTGCGTCCACCGTACCTCCATTACATCGTTCTCATTTTGTTATTGTTGTCACTATCGGTTCTTACACATAATAAACCTTACTGGGTTTCTGTGCACTAAATTTCATAATTATGTACGCGTCCATAATTAGACAATTCCTTGCATAGTTCACACGGTCTATTTTATAATGTGTAGAGTAAAACCAACTGAACAATCATGTGATGAGTGTGACTAGACTGCCATAGAGTCCTTTTTAATTAAATCAATAAATGATCTAAATAGACTATAAATGAGTCTGTCCAACTACATCACTAGATGTCGTTCTTAACCAAATTGTAAATCAATCTTTTTGACTAGACCACCAAAAGGGTCACTTATGAATCATGGCGTGATACTATAAAATCCAAGGGTCTTATCTATTACATAGAAGCCCATTAAGGATTTAAGGTAGTACCTTTTGACTATCCTGCTACGAATCCCTCATATGAAGATATGAAAGATCCTGCGAGGATTTGGATAACGAACTATCCAGAGTATAAAAACACAAAAAAAACATAGAGGGGAACACATAACACATAAACACATAATCGCATAATTGCATACTCGTTCAATCGCATAATCGTTCAATTTGACCTTTAAATTTGTTATCTTTGGACACGGGTATTTAAAGCATACAAGGAATCAAATCCTTAATTACAGTAATTTGGATGGATCCATATGAATACCCTGCTTGTTGACTACATGACCCAAAAACTGAACTTCTTTAAGCCAAAATTTCCTCTTGGAGAATTTAGCGAAAAGTTTGTTCCTTCTTTAAGGGTCCCAGCGTCAATGAAGGTGTTGATCGTTATCGGCTCGAGACATGAATAGATCAAGATGTCATCAATAACAACAATGACGAACTGATCCAAATAAGACTTGCAGACTCTATTTATTAAGTCCTTGAAGCTGGCTGGAGCATTTGTCAACCCAAAAGGCATGACTGTAAACTCGTAATGGCCATACTTCGTGCAGAAAACCGTTTTGGGAATATCTTCTTCGAGAATACAAAGTTGATGATATCCAAGAACGCAAATCGATCTTGGAAAAGTATGAAACGCTAAGTAGTTGATCGGAGAAATCGTTGATTTAAGGTAGGGGGATATCGATTCTTGATGGTAAGCTTACTAGGCTTACGTTAATCGATATACATTCGAAAAGATCCATTTTTTTTTCTTTTCACAAGGAGAACAGGAGTTTCTCCAAGGTGAAAAGTTCGGACTGATGAATCCTTTATCAGACAACTCTTGAAGCTGTTTTGATAATTCTTGCATCTCGAACGATGCAAGACAATAAGATACTTTAGATTTAAAAGAAACAAGCGTTTGAGGTTCTTATGGAGATTACAAGTGATCATAAAAATAACAGAACCACACGAGTAGTTTTGTCTTTGTGCTGACATCATAAGGTTGAATCAAACATTCATACAATTGCATTAGTTAAAAATAAAACCACAAATTTTATTTATATAACAACCGCATTGTCTTTAAATGTTACAAGATAACAACCAGAGGAAAAACAAACTGCTAATTGTTCACTCCTTCATCATTGAGTGCCTCATTGATGTTAAACACTCGACCGCGTGCTGGATTCATATTGACGTTGACGTTCGCATTCGGGTTTGCGTTAGCATTTGCATTCACCAGTCTTGGGCAGTTGTGGCGGAAGTGACCAATCTCTCCGCAGTTGAAACATGAACCTAGTGGAAATCTCACAGCATTCCCTTGAACCGGAGCTTGAACCTGAGCAGCCTGATTTTGTCCCAAACGACAAATCTTGGCCAAATGCCCAAGTTTACCACACGTCGTGCATTGCCAGCAAGCTTGTTGTACTGCGTGATGACCGTTGCAGCGTGCACAATAAGGTGCGGTACCGGCATATGCTTTCTTTGCAGTTGGCTGAGCTGGTAAGTTTCGCGGGTTCTGAGCAGTCTGTGCTGTAACCGCAAAGTTTTGACCACCCTTTCGCTTCCTTGATTTCTTTGACGTCTCACCTTCCTTACCCTTCTTGTTTTGACCTTTCTTGCTATCCTCCTTGTCAGCTGACTGTTTCTTGCCCTTGTCACCCTTCCTGTGTAACTTGTTCTTCCGAATCTGCGACTCAGTCAATGTCGCTGATAACTCGATCGCCTGACGGAGTGTGGCAGGGCTACTACCAGTAAGGATGTCTTGTACCGAGTCAGGTAGGTCGTCGATGTACCTTTCGATAGCTATGTCAAGTGGGGTAACCATTGTCGGGCAAAGCAGACTCAACTCCTCAAACCTATCAGTATACGCCCTGTGCTCACCACTATCTTGCTTCAGCTCATCAAATTCCTTCTCCAAAGCTCGCTGCTCATGACGAGGACAGAATTCCCTCATCATAAGGGCCCTAAGTTCAGCCCATGTCTGTGCTAAAGCAACTTCTGCACCACGATCCCTCATAATCCCGTTCCACCATGTGAGAGCCCTCTTCTGAAACACACTCGAAGAAAACTCGACCTTGCGATTGTCAGGACACTGCACGTGGCGGAAAGTATTCTCAATGCTCTCGAACCATTGAAGAAGCCCAGTCGCTCCTTCAGAACCACTAAACTTGAGTGGTTTAGCCTGGTTGAAATCCTTGTATTTGCATAGCACATTGTTGTTGTTGTTGGCTTGGTTCCATTGAGCAAAGAGGTTTGGGAATTGAGCAGCCATCTGCTGTGCAATTATTTCTGCCAATTCGGCAGTCTCTATCTGGCTTTCGCGTCGAGGAGGCATTGTCTAAAAGAGGAAACATGAAAAGAAACGAGAGAGAGAATTAGACGAAAAGAATGAGATGAAACAAATCTGATGAAAGCAAGGATAGTGGTCATTTGTTTGTTACTACAAAGCAACAAACGACACACAGTGACTGATCAAAGTAAATGGGTCGAAAATAATGTATCGCGAAGACATGCTCACCTATAAGTGATCACTCATCCCAAGAATTCCCAGGTAAGCACAACTGGTCTCGCGTCTGATGAGATGTATACGAAGTGCTTGCCTAGACAGAAAACCCAGAATACAGGCATTCACCCTTCCAGTTTGCACGTGTTCACATTATTTAAAACCCAAAACCTTGACGAAGTTTTGAAAACTCAAAGGGGTTCAAAACCATATAACAGAGGGTTCAAAACCTTACAATAGAGGGTTCAAAACCTTACAATAGAGGGTTCAAAACCTAGAAATTAATCATCCTAGAACAGATGATTAGTTTTCAAAGCGGTTTTGAAATTTATGTTCTTGTTGTGGTCGTCGCCTAAGGATAGGTGACGGTATTGTTTTATGACTAAACGCAAGTAAACTCGCGTTAGGGTCCTAAGAAGGTTATAGACTAGGTCAAAGCATTACTAATTACTAATAACCTAATTCCCTATAACCATTGGCTCTGATACCATCTTTTCTGTCACACCCCGACCGCGTAAAACAACAAATCGCGGCGGAAACATCGGGGCGTGTTGCAACAGAATTAATGTTTCATAACCATGGATACCAAAAAGTGTTTCGTTTTATTAAACATTGAATAATTACTTCGTCTGGAAATCTAAATACACATATTAAACATAATCTATCATTGTTATTGAGTCACTAAGGCCTTGTCCAGTCCTATGTGAGCATGCATCTTATCAATCGATATCATCCAACAATACCTGAAACATATGTGAAAACAAGGTCAGCAAAGAAATGCTGGCGAGTACATAGGTTTTGTGAAAATAAGATTCATGACTTCTGTTTAAGAAAATGTTTAGTCATGAACCTTGTAATTTGCTTTGTCTTTGTAAATCATTTGAAAAATAATAAGTTCGGATGATAAGTATAAATAAGAGAATAATGCATGATTAAATGAATAACCATGTAAAATGAGTTTGTATAAGATAAGTTGTTTGTAAATAAATGTCTTGTGAAAAGTATGTTACTTGTATAAAATGTTCTATGTCTCAAACTGAAATGATTCAAATAACGCTACAATATGTAATACCATACAAACACTTATATATAGGAAGTACCAGCGGCGTATCCACCATGTTTGTATCATATTATACACGCATCGTTACTTAATCACTTAATCAAACCAAACCAAACAATGTAAAATGTCTATGTTTAAATCAATTGTCAAATGTATTGAATAATATGTCAAAGTATTCATGTCAAGATGTAAATCATGTCAAAATGTCTATGTCAAATATCCATGTCAAATGTCTATGTCAAATATCCATGTATGGCAAGTGAAATGTCTCAACTAAACCATATGCACAAAAACAAAGTATTGAAGTAAAACTTGGTTTAAATCAAAGTTATGTTTTGTGGGAAATACATGATCAAATGTCAATCATGTCCAAATGTTTACCCAATCGTTAAACCATCTTGTTTTAATCGTTCAAACCGTTCTTGTTTTAATCGTTCAAATCGTTCTTGTTTTAACAAACCCTTACCAAAGGGTAAGTTAATATTTTAATTGTGAAACTACTTTATGGTCGATTCTCTAATAACATTCAAACCTTCTTGACTCGTTCCTCGTTCCAACTCGCTCTCGTTCTCGTTCTTAACAAACCCTTACCAAAGGATAAGTTAATAATTACAGATTCAGTCGCTACCCACAACCCCCACACATAACAATGGGTGCAGTAAATAACGGGATTTGTCAGATCCTATGGTACCATAACCTAATACTGGTCGGCTTGATCATTGCTAATGAATGTCATCGGTCATGTAAACTACAACCAACAAGTTTGTTCACTTTTTGAAATTTGTTATTAGTTTTTGAAATCATTGTATTCGTTCTTGAAATCATTGTTAGCGTTCTTGAAATAATTGTTATCGTTCTCGAAACCACATTGTAATTGTTCTCGAAACCACATTGTAATTGTTATTGAAATCATTGATAAAGCATTTAGCACATATGAGTCACCCCAAAACGTTTGGAAAACAGTAAAAGAGGGGAATAATGTACTCGCCTGAGAGTGCTTAGGAGTCTTGAACAACTACCAAGTAAGCTAGAGGAGTCCCGGAAATCAAACGGTACCTAATATAGGTAACTACATAAATAACCCGGACCTAAATCGGAAGACTGGGTAGCAGGAGGGTCTGTAAACCAAATGAGTGTAGGAACTCATATGATATGGTTTAACAAAGCCTACATACTAAATGAAACTTAACCTAAGTATTATCGACCCATCACGACCCATTAAGGTAGCTTATGCTACTTTAACGCGTCGTTTGCGTGAAACGCGTTCGGACCGCCTAACTAGTCCTATGACAAGTAATATATGCCTTAACATGTCTAATATGGTTGTCAAATCAGTTTAGATGTCAAAAGTTATGTTACATATGTTTAAAATGAATTTTGGCATCAAAGGGGTATTTTGGTAATTTACCTAAGGCATATAAACTACCTATCATACAACTACTTAAACGAAGCGACCATAAGGTATAACCTCGTAAGGTTATTATATACTATGGTCACCTAATGTGCTTGGTCGGATCTTAATGATCGACCAAACGGGTCGGGTTCGAAAGTATAAGCGATTGTTTAGATTGCTTACCTTACGACCCTATCTAAGCACTAAACTAAAAGTGACGAGCTAAGCATGTTAAAACATGCTTAACAAAGTTTAGAAAATAGGTTTGGTATCAAAACAAACGGTTTTGATACCCATAAGTAGTTTGGTTACAAAATACGCAAGAATACGTATTCTGACCGAAACTACGGCTCGTCACTGAGCCTAGATAACGTGGTAATCAGTAGGTATAGTCGCTAGGGACTATAACCATCGTGATCACGCTCACGTTATGAAGTTCAAACGAACTTTGCATCGACCATAAACTGGTCAATGCAGAAAGTCAAACAAAGTTTGACTTTCGGACTCGAAAAGCAATAAAAGAACGAAAGAGGACTTACGAAGGGTCCCCGAATGCTAATCCCGATCCAAGTAGCTCAGGTATGAAACGAAGGTTCCAACTTAGAGCCCAAATGATCAGATTTGTGGGTTTTGAAGCAATGGGGGGTGGGTATTTATAGGAAAAGTAGAGCCGTTAGGATCGTTTCTTGAATATCGTTCCACGATCCGAGCCGTACACTTGTCACAAAGTTGTGATGGCTAGAAATGATGTTTATCAGCTGAAAATGCAAGTTGCAAACATGTGGTTGTGGTTTAATCAGCTGATAATCTGCTGACTGTTTGTTATTATCTGTTCTGGCATAGGCTAGCGCACCGCTACACTAAAAGTGTAGCGCACCGCTAGGCCTAAGTTTGGCAGATTTACACTTTTGGTCCCTGTCATGCATTCAGCCCATTTTCGACACGTTTAAGGCCCGTTAACCCCATTTCAAAGCTCTAAAATGAAGTTAAAGTATAGGGAACTTAAAATGTGCTCAAAAATATCTTGGATGTCGGTTCGTTTAACCGTACGGTCGCGATGTTCGGTTAATTACGACGGAATGCGCATAAGCGCGTAAAACGATCCAAATGACGCGACGAATGGATTTTTGGCAAGCCAAACACTAAAATAAAATATTTTAGTGCTTACATAAATTTTTGGATGTCCGGATGTATTCAGAACGTAAGTTATGCGCGAAAATGCAAACTTGTGCACTTTTTGACACTTTTAGTCCCTGAATGACACAAAAGTTTATTTTAGCATACCGAACACCTCAAAGCCTATTTCTAAGCTATGTAAAGGATATTTATGGTATGTTTAACTTACGGTCATGTTCCGGAATATCTGTTACAGTTCAAATTGGCATACTTTCGCAGTTTGTCAACTTTAGTCCCTGTAAGCGATTTAACTTTGATTTCACCACACCAAACCTTCCAAAACTTATATCTAAGTTATGTAAAGGTTATTTAAAGTATGTTAAGCCTATTTCACTATTCCGGAGTGTTCGTTGCATTAAACTGGTTATATTTACGCATCGGTGCGCATATAACCTTCCAGAAAGCGATTTAGAGTCTGAATTCGAACAAAATATGATATGTGTAAATGATACACATATTTTTACAAATCCCAAGTATGAAATACAACATTTCATTGGTTTGGTATTTGTTTGATGGCCGTGGAGGCACAGGTGTTACATAAAGATAGGCGACGGTATTGTTTTAAGACTAAACACAAGTTAACTTGTGTTAGGGTCCTAGGAAGGTTATAGTCTAGGTCAAATCATTACTAATAACCTAATTCCCTACAACCATGAGCTCTGATACCAACTTTTCTGTCACACCCCGACCGCGTAAAACAACAAATCACGGCGGAAACATCGGGGAGTGTTGTAACAGAATCATTATTTCACAACAACGGATTAAAAGTTTCGTTTTACTAAATTATTTAACTCATTGTTTTATTACAAATCAGATAAATACAAATAATTGTCTCTCAAGTTTTAAAGTCACTAAGGCACAAGTCCATCCTATGTGTAGCATGCATCAACAATCATCACATAGCAGCACCTGAAACATATGTGAAAATAGGTACGTCAGCATAAAAATGCCTGTGAGTAACATAGGATTTGTGAATTTGATTCATGGCTTTAGATAACACAAGAAAAAGGGTTTTATATTTTCAAAAAAAATAACCATGAATCCTTGTAAAAGTTTTTGTTTCTAAAATGCGTCGTTTTGGTTAAATGTTTATAGTATATACAAAAATATACTTTGGTTTTGTGATAAACGGATGAGTAGTATATCTAAATATACTTTAGTTATGAAATAGTTAAATAGATAGTATATTAGAATATACTTTAGTTTCGGAAATAATAGATTCGGTAGTATATCACAAGTATACTTTAGTTTAAGTATGATAAATATCAGTAGCATAATACATTATACTTTGGTTTTGTAAATAACATATCAACTTATGCTTTAGATTTGAAAATAGCACATCAATTATGCTTTGGTAGTATATTAAAATATACATTAGGTTTTGAAATAACCAAGTCGGTAGTATATCAAATTATACTTTAGTAAACAATAGCATATCAAATTATGCTTTGGCAAAACAATATCACATTGGTAGTATATCGAAATATACCATATATCACGACTTAGTAATACATTCAAACCTTAGTGCATCAAACTACACTTTAGATACTATAGAAATACCACAAAGGCAAATTCTATTTGGTTAAAATTTTGGTTTCTTACATTCCATACAACAGGAATGGGGTGTCTAATCCTATAGCGCTATATCGTACTACCAATCGGCTTGATCATTGTTAATGAATGTATAAATAAAAATATGAACCAACAAATAGTTTTACAAACTTTGATAATCAATGTTTAAGCCATAGATAATCGTTCACTTTGTCACAATATAAGTAGTGATCATGTGTAAACATATAGTTGGAAATCATGAAAATAACGAAATAGGCACATATGATTCACCCCAAAATATTTGAAAACAGTAAAAGAGGGGACTATGTACTCACATGAGATTGTAAGTATCCTTGATTAAGTGTCCTAACAAAGCTCGGAAATCAAGGAATCAAGTGGCACCTAGTATGGAATCACTACAATAAACAATCGGTGTCTAAATCAAAAGATCGGGTAGAATGAGGTCTCGTAAACCAAATGAGTATTGGAACTCATGTGATATGGTTTAACAAAGCCTACATTCCAAATCGGAAGCTATCCTAAGTGCTTACGACCCGTTATGACCCATTAAGGTAGCTTATGCTACTTTAATGTGTCGTTCGTGCGCATGTGCGTTCGAGACGCCTAACTAGTCCTATGACAAGTATTATATGCCCTAACATGTTTAAATATGTTGCATAATCAGTTTAAGTGACAAAAATTATGTTACATATGCTTAAATACAAAATATGCATGAAAAGGGCATTTTGGTCATTTTCCTAAGGCATATAAACTACCTATCATACAACTAATTAAACTAAGTGACCATAAGGTATAACCTCGGAAGGTTATTCCCTATACAACTATGGCCACAAAATATGTTTGGTCAGATCCTAACGATCGAGCAAATGGGTCGGGTTCGAAAGTCTAAGTGGTTGTCAAGACCGCTTTACTTACGACCCTAAACAAGCACTAGACTAAAGTGACGAGTTAAACATATTAAAACATGTTTAACTAAGTTAGAAAACAAGTTTGATATAAAAAACAAAGTGTTTTGATACCTGAAAATAGCTTCGTTGCAAAATACGCATAAACACGTATTTTGACCGAAACTTTGACTCGTCACTTTGACTAATCAACGTGGTAATCAGTAGGTATAGTCACAATGGACTATAACCATCGTGATTACGCTCACGTTGCAAAGTTCAAACAAACTTTGTGTTGACGAATTCATGGTCAAAGCAGAAAGTCAAACACTGTTTGACTTTCATGCTTGAAAAGAATAAAAGCATGAAAGAAACTTACAAAAGGTCCAAGCAAGGAAGATTTGATTCAAATTGCTCAGGTATGAAGTATAAAACTCCAACTTAGAGCAGATTTAGAATCAAGTGTGAGGAATGAAGTGAAGAACCCACTTCTATTTATAGGAAGTTAGGATCAAGGAGATCATTCCAAGTGTTTTCGCAAGAATCAAGGTTCAATCCTAGCCATACACTTGTGGAACATGGTTTTATATACAATGGGAGCTCCAAAACCAGTTCATAGTATTGAGAAATTGCATAAAAGACCCTCAAGTTCAAATTGATTGCTGAAAACTGATGTTTCTGTCAAAACAGGGCCGTCGCGTGCCGCCACAGCACCACCCTGTTGCTTTGGTGCGACGCCACCCCCTATCTAAACTAGAAAGTTTCACAAATTGGCAGAAATGGTCCCTGCAGCATGTTTAAGCCATTTTCGGCGCGTTTAAACCCTGTTAACCCATTTCAAGGCTCTACAAGGATGTTATAGCATAGGGGACTTGAAATATGCATGAAAGTATCTCGGATGTCGGTTTGGTTGGTCGTACGGTTGCGTTATTCGGTTAATTACGACGAAAATACGAACGGACGCAAAAACGATCCAAATTTCACGACGAATGGTATTTTTGCATTCTAATCACTAAAATAAAATATTTTAATGAATATAAAAATTTTTGGATGTCCGGATATGTTCAGAACGTAAGATATGCGCGAAAATGCAAACTTATGCACTTTTTGACGCTTTTAGTCCCTGTTGATCAAATAAGTTTATTTTCGCATACCGAACCCCTAAAAGCCTATTTCTAAGTTATGTAAAGAATATTTAGGGTACGTTTAACTTATGATCAAGTTCCGGAATGTTCGTTACTATACAATTCGACATAGTTTCGCAGTTTGACGCAAATAGTCCCTACGATCGAATAAAGTTGTTTTCGACACCCCAAACCCTCCAAAACTTATTTCTAAGTTATGTAAAGGTTATTTAAGGTATGTTAAGCCTATGTCACTATTCCAGAGTGTTTGTCGCGTTAAACTGAGTATGTTTACGCATCAGTTCGCGTATAACTTTCTAGAAAGCGATTTAAAGCTTGGAATTGAACTGGGATTGATATGTGCAAAAGTCACATGAAATTGTACAAATTCCTAGAATGAAACACAAGATTTCATTGGATTTGCATTTGTATGATGGTTGTAGAGACACAAATGTCACAGCGGAGGGGCTTTTTTGTCCTTTCATCTTCTGCTTTTCCAGTTCCGCTTTTCCGAATGTTGTTTTAATTTTTGGGGTTTAAGATTTTTGGTGTTAACCAAATTCAATAATTAATGGCGTTTAATGGTTTCATCGTATTAACATTTTGGTGTTTATGGCGTTTATTCAAATCGTATGCAATTGGAACCCAGGGTGGTCAGGAAATCTATCTGAATGGCGTTTTTTAAGGCGTTTTAAAAAGATGGCCCATTGTTCTATTATTTTATATAAACATTTTGGCGTTTGTGGTATCTTGGCGTTTTACAATTGTTAGATTATATTTCAGCCACAGTAAAAAAAAATACAAGCGAAGAAAATAAATTAAAAATACTAATCGGATCTCTCTTCACAATTTTCACTGTTATCAGTCTCTTTGTTCTTTAATAGTACAAGAACTTCACGAATAACAATACTGAATATCCAAGAAAGCATATTAGCCATCTTTGATTTTTTTTTGGCGGTTTACAGTGAGTGGTATTTAGTAGTATTGGCGTTTGTTTTTTTGGTTTGATCAAATGGAAGTTGCTAAGACGTATCATTTTATAGGATCTCTTTTTGGCACCTAAGTTAGGCGGTGTGTTATTATAATAAAGTATTAGTCTTTTCAGTTACTGTTTGTAATTATTGTTTTTTGACAAGCTTTATCTCTGAAGTCTGTAACACGTCCCATCTTTCAAGTTTGGCGTTTTAGATTCTAATTTAATAAATTTTCCCTATCTTCAGTATTACTGATTTGTAGTTACTGTTTCTAGTTACATTTTCAAGTTTGTTTTTTATTTATTTTATTATTATTATTATTTTTTTTTTTGGTTTTTTATAATACTTGTCCAAAGTAATTTTATGATGTTTTGATAAACGCCAAAGGTGTAAGACATTTGGCTTTTTGGCGTTTTTATTAGATATGGCATTGTTTCTATATAACAATCAACTGAAAAAGAAAATTAAACGAAATAAATATTGATCATCCAAATCTTTACTGTCACCAGTCTCTTTCTTCTTTTGAAGCATCTTCACTAGCTGTTTCGACTTTCGTATGATTTTTTTTTTTATTTTTGTTTTTTGAAGTAGGTTTTTTGTCGCCGTTTGGAAACACAAAGTCTGAAATCAGCCTCTTTTTCTATAATTTTTGTCCATCTCATGCAGCAAAATGTTATTGAGTTTACACCCTTTCAGCCAAAATGTTATCTTTTTTGGCTTTTTACCGAGAAAAAGAACGCCACAAAATAAACCATCTTAAAACTGTAAATTTGATCATGCTAAAATCAATAAAGTGTTGCTGTATTGTGATGGATAACATTGTTAATACTCAGTTAAGAAAGATAACTGACAATGTTGTCCACCCCATACAGCTACACTTTATTGACAACAATATATTTGATGTTTGGGTTTTCTGGCGTTTTATCAGACGAATGGTATATATTAAATATGGCGTTTGGGGTTTTTGTATGTGTTTTTAATTGAAAGTCTGAGTTGTTGTATATATAGGATTTTTTTGGCGGTTTTTTTAGGCGGGATTTTGTTATAATTAACTTTTGCGTTTTATATCTAATGGCGTTTTTAGTAGGAATGGTGTGTGATTTTTGTTTGGCGTTTTATTTTCATGAGATGGCGTTTTGTTTGGAGTAGTCAAAAGACGCTTTCACCCTTAATGAAGCGTGTCCACGTAATAAAATTGATGCTATTTACGAAAACACCACCGCGCCAATCTAGTCCATAGATTGTTTTGATCGGATGATCCTTAAGCGTACTCACCGTTCTCACACTTTCCACCGTTTTCTCTAAATCCCGACCCTATATATATATATATATATATATATATAGGGTAAGGTTCATGCGAGAACCACCCTTATTGCGAGAACCGCGAGAACCAATGTGAACACAACCTAAAATAGCTAAAAAAAACCTAACCCCCAACCCCCCCCCCCCCCCCAAAAAAAAAACCTAACCCCCCCCCCCCCCCCCAAGCTAAATGCTAAAAACTAAAACCCTCAAAAAACCTAAAAAAAACCTAACGCCCCCACCCCCCCAAAAACCTAAACCCCCTCCTCCACCCCCCAAAAACCTAACCCCCCCCCCCCCCCCCCCCCCAAGCTAAAATGCTAAAAACTAAACCCCCAAAAAACCTAAAAAAAATCTAAACAAATCTAAAAAAAATTTTTTTTAATATTTTTTATGTTAAAATCGCTACTTTTAGAAGCAAAAAAAAAAAACAATTTAAAAAAAAAAATTAAATTTTTTTTAAAAAAAAAAAAATTTAATTTTTTTATTTTTATTTTTGGCTTCGAAAAGTAGCGATTTTTTATAAAAAATATTAAAAAAAAAATTGTGTGATTTTTAGCTATTTTTAGGCATTTTTGGTTGTGTTCACATTGGTACTCGCGGTTCTCGCAATAAGAGGTGGTTCCTAACGGATCTTTGTCCTATATATATATATATATATATATATATTTCCATGTGATTTAGTATCAAAAGTAGGCCAATAATACCCGACTACAAGGTTTGTATCAAAATGGTTGGGTGTGTTTTGACTGTAGGGGTTGTTCTGGTTGGGTGAGTTTTGACTATGGGGATGGTTTGGGGTGTTCGGTTTTGGGTGGGTTTTGACCGTAGGGGTTATTCGGTTCGATTGGAAACAAAAAATTCATGATTTTTGTGGAAAGGTTTAGAAAATATAAAAAATAATGATAGAGAGGTAGAGAGTTTTGAGAGGTGTGGGTTAAAAAGTTGAATTTATATATGTATATGTAGTGAAAGATGGTAAAAGAAATATATATATTTTTTGTTTGAAGAACAATATGCAACCATTGAAAGACACAGCAACCAAGAGCATCACGTCCCATCTCCTCCCCCTCACGTCGAGTAACCAGTCCACACCCCTTCCCCTAATGCTCCTCACGCCCCCGGGAGGAAGGGGGGGGGGGGGTTCAACGCCAGAGTAACATCCACGTGGGTGAGGCGTTACCACATTACACATAGCCTTATGTTGAAACTATGATCACTAAACTGGTTGAGTTGTTAAATTAATTTTTTATATTTATTTTTACAATTATTATTTATTAAATTCATACAATAGAAATGTATTCCAACAATGAATCGACCGATGGTTAAATAGTGTGTTCTAAAATTAAAAGATTAGGAATTCAAATCTTACATGATAGGAGTTGTGATTATTTATCTAAAAAATCCAGAACCCTATTCTTCCTAAATCTCGATTTGAACACTTTAATAATACTGAATACGAATTTACGTTAAGATATATATTTCAATACGTTGGTTTAATGTGTTGGATTCTTGTCCCTAACTTAGTGCTATGCAGGGGCGGACCTATTAACAAACATCGGGTTCCCAGGAACCCATTCGGTTTTTATTTTTTAATGCAAATATATATAACAAACTGAAAAGGAACCCATAAGTAAAATATATAGGGAATCCATTACAAAATCTCTCTAGTGTTCCACTGGTATAGTCTGCGCCTTTCAATCGTAAGATCCCAAGTTCGATCCTCGCATCCTGCGTTTTATTTGTTTTTTTTCTTTTTTTTGTTGTAAAGCCAATAACTAAATAGTATTTAGTAAATACTAGTTAGGGTTAAAACAAATACACATCCCGCCTCCACAGCTCCACCCTATCCAGCCTCTACTGGTTTTTTCTTTGTGACAGAACAACTATCTCCTCTACAGCTCACATTTTTTCCATATGGATATTCTCTAATGTCAACTGAGATGTAAGTATTAACATTTAAAAAAATCCTTTTGCCATTGTGTGATTATGTTTGCTTGTTGCAGGTTTAGCTATTCACATTTTGAGGTCTCTCAAAAGGGTATGATGAATCTTGTGGGACCTGCAAATACTTTGTATTCATTTTTAAAAGTTTTCTCTTGACCATTCATTTATAAAATATGTTTATGATCCATTTGACCCACATTCTTCTTGGTTTATTGATTTTATTCGCAATCCTTGTCTTATATTAAAGCCTGTTTCAATGGTCGGGTATTTTTTTGGACATCTAAGTTACATAAACAGTAGCCAACAAGTTCTACATATCCCTATTTGCTTGCTTAGATGATAGCACAACATTTGTCAAGATCTAAGAACTGCTCATTCAGCTTTATATGCACCAACAATTTATAGAAAAGTAACCAATACGTTGTGATATAAGTCCACAATTGGTGGCAGAGATGAACCTCACGTTGACCTTGACTCTGTCATAACGCATCCTCGGGTTATTTGGGATAGGAATGCCAAGAAACTCACTGAAAAACTATGTGATAAAGCCCGACCCGAAAATTATAACGTCGAGTTGACCGAAATTCAAGCACCTGAAAAAGTGAACCCAGTGGGAAAAAATCCTGGATCCGCCACTGGTGCTATGGTGAAGATGCTACTCCACTTCTTTTAAGGGGCTCCTATATGGTATAAAAGGTGGTGGTGAGAGATACCTCGAATTGTGTAACTTAAATTGGCATCTTCATATTGAAAAATTAACTGAGTTATCACTTTATACAAATAATATAGTAAGAAACCATATAACATGTTTAAAACACATGGAAATATGCAATAAAGGTTTGAAGATTTTTCCAAACACATAATTGTAAGTTGGGAAAAGTCGCCATTCCCTAAATTCTTGTAATCAATGAAGTGCACTGATGATTATGGTTGGACTATTGTTTACTTTCATCATTAATAATAATAACAACAACAATAACAATAATAATCATAATAATAATAATAATAATATATCTATAAAAACTATATAACAATACTAGATGTGAAACTTTTAATTGGTTAGGCCATAGGTTGTAGGAAGGGGAAGAAACTGGCGAAGCGTATGTGGCACTCGTGTAAGGGTGTGTATAAGTCAGTTTGGTTTGGTTTTTACCACTAACCATAACTATAGCCGGTAACATCGGTTATGGATTTTCTTAACCATAACTATAACCGAAATTCAGTTATGGTTAATCAGTTATCTTTCTGGTTAATTTCGATTATTAACAAAAAACTTTAACTAAAATTAACTTTTAAGATAAAGTTAAAAAAATATATGCTATTGGGCCACCAAAATAAGATTGAAACCCACCATGTTGGACTTAGCTTGAGTCTTTTTATAAGACAACAAAGAGTGCATTTTTTTTGTTAAACTACCGATGTGGAGTCCCTTTTCGTAAAGTAAATATGTACTCAGTGTTATATAGAAGATTTATACGATTATAACACTTTAATTCTTCATCAAAATAAGGGCATCTACATCAATATCATTTTGTTACTAACATACTTTTATCTTAGTAAAAAAAAACTCTACACGTCTATTGTAAAACTTAAATCCATTATATCGAATTATAGACTTAACATTACAAGTTCGATTCGGTTCGCTTTCGATTATATCGGTTAACCAAACATTCATAACTGTAACCATACTAACCATAACGGATTGGCCAGTTAATCAAAGCTTCATAACCATAAGCATTGGTTATGTTGGTTATCAGTTAAAATCGGTTCGGTTATGGTTCGGTTATTGTTGGTGCATGTTTGTGACAACAACTTTTAGATTTGAGTCTTTGGATATCTTGTAATTAGTGAAACGATAAAAGGTTATCGAGTTTCGCTTTGTATTAGTTAGTTAATAGTGATTGGGCCAAACCAAACCCACATTGGGGGAATGGTAGGTGAATTGGACTTGTCCAATTCGCAACCCATGTGCTTTAACCCTAGCCCAGGTTGCAAACTTGTGTTATATAAACAAGGCTTTGTATTAAGGTTTAGGTTAATCACCATAATCACTAGAGAATCAGTTTACAGAGAGTAGGGGTGAGCAAGAAAACTGAAATAACCGAACCATAACCGAATAATCGAAATAACCGAACTGAAAAAACTGAACCGAAACAAAAACCGACGGTTCGGTTTTCGGATTTTTAATAACCGAAAATTCCGGTTCGGTTTTTGGATAAACATTTTCAATAACCGAAAAAAACCTAACCGGACCGATCTGATAAGTTGCAATCCATACATTTTTATGTTTAACTTTAAATTGTTTAAGTGTTTAACCCAATGCTAGTAGAAAATATTAATTTTATTCTTGAATGCTAAGTCATCATCATCATACTCAGTAAATCACACTAATAGCAAAGCTAAGGTAGGGACTGAGGAGGGTAAGATGTAGACAACCTTACCTGTACCCCGTATGAATAGAGAGGCTGCTTCCAGTGAGACCCCCGGATCGATTGTAGTTTTGTATCAAGCCTTGGAGCTAAGACATATAACACTCAAACAATCGGGACAGAGACTGATTAGTGCATGTACCCTCGTGTCTTTCAGCAATCAACGTCACCACATGATGCATGATTAACCATCCGCCGCTTTTAACGTTATTTTCACAAAATTAGTAAAATAACGTTAAAGTTAGTACCATTTCACTTTTTAAGTGTTAATATTAAAAACATTACAAGTTTATTTATAATTGAAATGATTTATTTATTACCTATAAGAAATAACAAAATTTAATATCAAAATTAAATGATCTTCAAATTATTTTAAAAGAAAATGTCTTTATAAAAACTTTGAAGAAACATAAAAATAAATTAGAAGGTTAGGTTTATGTAAGCAATATTAATTAAAGATGTTAATTATAATAACGTAAATGTAAACATATAAAAAGATTGTTATAATATAAATTATAATTTTTATTTTTAGAATCTTACATAATTTTGTTCCAAAAACCGAAATAACCGAAAAACCCAACCGAACCAACGTAAAAACTGAAAAATCAAAATCGAAAAAAACCGACACTGAACCGTTTTTAAAAACTGAAAACTGACATTACGTTTTCGGTTTTGATTTTGCCCAAAAACCTAACTAAACCAAATCGTTCACACCCCTGACATAGAGTATGAGAGAGAATTCGTGAGAGTCATTGGGCTTGGACGAATTTGTGCTAGTTTGGGATATTGATTGATTGTAATCAGTTTGATAGATAATCAATAAAGATCAGTTTGTGGTGATTTCGGTTTCTACACCTTTCTATGATAATCTGATCTAGAGGATTCCGCACTCTAGATTAGATAGACAATTCTGTGAAAGATCCATAGGATTAATGGACCTACAAATGGTATAAGAGCATTAGGCTCTTGATTAGCTCGGTTCAGAATTGTTTGCTGCAGAAAACTGAAGATTTTGGTTGTTTGGAGGCTAAAAACAAGAAGTAGAAAATGTTGTTTAGAGTTTTTGCGTCTTTAGTACTGGTTCTGCGTTTTTGTTTTGGTTGTTTTTGTAGAATTTTAGACTAATTTTAGCTGGAAAAACTTGAAGATTCGATCGTGTTCTTCGTTGTGTTCTTTAGATTTTTATCAAAATTTTGCTGATTTTGGTTGTTTGATCTTGTAGGTTTGTGTTAGAAAAAAGGTAAAATATTTTCAAATTCTAAAAAGATTTGATCAACTCCCTAAATTTTGAAGTTGTTTGTGACTGGCTTGCAGAACAAGTTTCTGCATTTTTGTCATTTACGCAATCTGGACCTGCGTAATTGACTGATCTGCGTAACTAAATTCAAAGGCGACTTTGGTAACTGTGATAATTGTCTTATGCGACATTATCACGGTGATCAGTGACTTTATTAGTCGTCGTAATACTGAATTGATTTTCCCATGTAATTAACCTGCATAATTAATCCTCGACATACTTGGAACTCAACGTTTTTGTCCTGGCTGCGTAATTAAATAGTGATTTTGACCTGCTAGCATAATTAACCAGTGAATTTCACTTACCTGCGTAATTAACCAATGAAACTAACTCACCTGAGTAATTACCCATGTATTTAAAAAGTGGAGTATTTAAAAGGTGGCGTAATTAAAAACCGGAGTAATTAGCTACGTATAGAGTATTTAACGTTTTCGTGAATAGAAAATTATCCGTAAACAAACTCTGAAAATGGACTGCACAATTTGAACCACCTTATTTTTAGCACAAAAAAGGTTTTGGACATTATATATCATTGGATTCGTATTCTTGAGACGAGTCTAATGGTACGATTTGGTAAAAACATTTTTCAGTCAGTTTTTAATCGTTTTTAGTGAGCCGGTTCGGTAAAATGTCGAGTATGTCGAACTTGAATGAGTTGTTGAAGATGGAACATGAGGTTGGTACTACTAACAAGCCGCCAAAGCTGATGAAGGTAGAACAATACCTTACTTGGAAAGACAGGTTTCAGTCCTTTGTTGAATATTAGGGCACACGAATGTGGATCTGTATTGAGGATGGGTACGTGTGTCACACCCCAACCGATGGCGGAAACATCGGAGTGAGATGAAGAAAGATTGCTCATCACACATAATGCTATTGGCGACAATAATTAATTCAAAATTGATTTCATACCATAACAAAATTGTCAAATTACAACATGAAATTCAAGTTCAACATGAAAAACAATACAACAAGTTTAACAAATAAAATGACTAGTCTAGTAATTTGAAATGTGTTTCTAGTGTCGTCCCTACTAGATATCGTCAAAATTAAGCTAATCAACCTGCAACATGTTAATAAAGTATAGTTCAACACAAAAATGCATTGGCGAGTACACAAGTTTTAAGTACATAAGTATAAGTATAAAAAGATTAAAACGAATCCACATGGCAACATAAGTTATTCAAGATTAACATATCATGGCATGCAATATTCTAGTAAACCCTCTGTTTACGCAATAAAGAATGAAATTTAATATGACCTCTCGTTCACGGGTGGTGCGTTAATCCTGTAGCGCTATACATGTTAAATGGAGGCTCGTACAAAGCTAATGACCATAGTATCACATAAGAATCACCCAAGTATATGTATCAAGCATAACAAGTAGTTTTCATGTATTTGGATTGTTTCGTGAATTTACATAAAGTATAAAGTGTCGTGATTTTGATAAGGTTAACATATTGCACTCAAAAAGTGTTAAAATGAAAATGGGTCAAGTGTACTCACGGTTTTGCAAGCTTCCACTTGTTATTTCGTGACAAGTTGTTGGTTGTTTGAGGATGGAACACCAAGTCCTTCTACACGAGGAAACGTAGGTGTATGAGTATTTCGATTATAACGGAGGATTAGGAATCGGAATTAAAGTATATAGAAAGTAAGTATACGAGAAAATAATCATCTAGCACTTAATACTCGTTTTTGACACTATGTAACCCATAGGGGTTATAATGTTTTCATGGGTTAAAGTACCCATTAGAATCGTCGAGAAACTAAGTATCTAGATGATGTAACTTAGTACCTTGACGAATAACCATTTGATTATCATCAAAGGTTCGGTTTCTATACGTATTTTATATAGTTTAAGTCCAACAAGAATATCAAGGATTATCATATAAGTCATGCATAGAAGTAGGAGGTAACCTTCCTTTTAAAACCTCTTTCTTAGATTCACCATTGCACAAGTTGTTAAAAACAACAAATATGGTCATTGAATGAATAATATGGAAATGAAACATACATATTAACTAAGAGGAAATCATCAAGTGAGGTGTGGATTGTAAGTAGGATAGCCCAAGCTTTCCAAGTAATCACACATACACAAACTCAAGTCTTGTTTAACACTTGTGGGTCAAAACCCTTTTAAAAATAGAAAGTTTAGAGGAGTAAAGCACCTCCTAATTGTATATAACAACCTTATTATTAAGCACACTAATCATATACTTGATTAGTGGCATAAGGACATAGCGAATGCTATGGATACGATGGACGGAGTTGACGTTGTTATTCCTTTATCGTCGGTGAAGGAGATTAATGACAGGTTTTCCAACACTCTATATGGTTACTTCTTAGGGAAGAGGCTTACATTTCCTGTCGTGGATTACTTTGTGAAAAACAATTGAGCTAAGTATGGGTTGATGAGGATGATGATGAACTCAAAAGGCTTTTTCTTTTTCAAGTTTAAAACGAAAAGAGGTCTTGAACAACTAATAGAGGATGGTCCATGGTTGATACGTAATGTTCCAATAATTCTGAATGAATGGACACCGTCAACCGTGTAGGAGGATATCAGAGCGACACCGGTGTGGGTCAAAATGCATGAGGTTCCATTATCGGCATTCACTGAGGATGGGCTGAGCTTGTTAGCAGCTACAATAGGGGTGCCTAAAATGCTACACTCGTTTACAGCTACAATGTGCACGGAATCGTGGGGACGGAGTAGTTTTGCTAGGGCTTTGATTGAGGTCCAAGCTGGAAGGGACTTAGTTAGGAGTATTAAAGTTGCGGTTCCTGGTTTGGAAGGTATTGGGCATTCTATTGCTGAGGTTAAAATTGAATATGACTGGGAACCCCTAAGGTGTATTGGATTTTGTGTGTTTGGCCATGACGATAGTTCGTGTCCTAAAAAACCAAAAACTCATGCGCCAGACAATGCAAAGGAGACGTCAGATGAATTTTAGGATGCTAATCCTAAAGGAAAAAAGAAGAAAGCTGGTCAGCAAGGATTCCATGTTAAAAACCAGAAGCCTAAATTGGTGTATCGCCCCGTTCCGAATGTAAAGTCCACTTGAGAAGCCTCCTCATCGACTCGAGGTCCTGTTTTAAAATCTGATGGTTCGGTGAATGTTGTTGTCTCATACCCTTGTGATGTGTTACACGATGTGGATGTGGAGAATCAGAATAAGCCACCTTCGAACAGAGTAGAGAAGCAGCCGATGGTGAAAGCCAAAGGTAATAATGGGGGTAGGGATGAGATATTGGTGGACGGAGTGGAGGTTGATGAGCTTTTAGCTGAAATACCTAAGTTCATGGATGCAAAGCTGGATAAAAGTAAACCTGAGGGTGCAAGCACACCCGGTCAAGAGGGTTTAAATGGGTAGTGTAGCGGCTTGGAACATAAGGGGGTCGAACCGCTCCCTAAAACAGAAGGAGGTTCGGCAGATGTTGATGGATAATCATGTTCAGGTTTGTGAGATTATGGAAACACATGTTGACTCATCTAATATGGTTAGTGTTTGTAAAAAAGTTTGTAGGATGTGGGATTGGGTTACGAATGATGACTACTGTGATAAGGGAACCCGAATAATGGTGGGGTGGGATCCTAATATGGTGGATGTTATGATACTGTCCCATTCGGACCAGGTAATTCACACCCAAATCGTGTTTAAAATGGACCACAAGTCATTTTTTTGTTCCTTTGTGTATGCGCATAATCATTATAAGAAGAGGAGAGATTTATGGAGCAATCTTCGTCTTCACAGTACGTTTATGCAGGATAAGCCGTGGTCTATAATGGGAGATTTCAATGAGTCGCTGTTTCATGATGATGTTCTAGCAGGTTCATCGAACTTAAGCATAGGGAACATGGAGTTCAAGGAGTGTGTTCATGATATAGAAGTGTTTGATATAGAAGTGTTTGACCTTAATCGAACGGGCCTTCAGTTTACATGGACTAACAATCAGAAAAACTGTGCTACCATTCTAAAGAAACTTGATAGGGTTATGGGGAATGTTTGCTTGATAGATACCTTTCCAGCAGCTTCTGCTTACTTCCTGCCTTATCGTATTTCAGACCATAGCCCGTGTATTCTTAAGCTGCCAAATGTGACAAGAGACAAGCCGAAACCATTCAAGTTTGTTAATTTGATCGCTGAGAAAAGTGGTTTTCTGGATGAAGTTAATTCGGCTTGGGGGAAGGATATCTAAGGTCATCGCATGTTCCAGGTGGTGAACAAGCTTAAGTTGCTTAAAAATCCGTTAAGGAAATTGTTTTTCAAACAAGGGAATTTGCACGAAAAGGTTAAGGAGACCAGGAAAGCTTTGGAGGATTGTGTAGGACCGGTTTTGACTCCGAAACGATTGCAAAACGAAAGTATGACATGCGGAATCCGTATACGAACGCGACCTAACACACACGATGTAATATAAACGTGATTCTATTAGAAATCTAACAAGAACAAGCACCTTGAATCACTTTCTCTCTCTAGATTCTCTCTCTAGATCTAGAGTTCTCCTAAACACAAATGAGCCAAAAGTCTCTAATCTAAACATAAAGCTCCTATTTATAGGCCTTGGCTTTTAATGAGATTTCTCATTAATTACAATATTGCCACCTTGCCTTTTGTCTAGATATTACATCATAACGACTCGTTTTCTTCTGTTTCTCGCTACGGCTCGGATCGACAAAGGCGATAGACATAAATTCACTAACAGACTCCCCCTTGGATATTGCCGCAGTCAATCTCGTAGCGTCTTGTCTTTCTCTCTCTCTTTGAATCTTCTCGAACAGAATCCCGGTGAATCTGTCTTCAGCTTCTCCTTTCTGTAGATTCTTTTCTTAATCAGGCTCCCCCTTTCGTCAAGCTTCCGTGCTTTTGGGATCGACACCTTGCTTTTCGTATACAAGCTCTTTCAGGATAGTTACATGACTCCTTGAATCCACGCTTCCTTTTGCGTTGAGCTCGTCTTCAGACTCCCCCTTAGACTCGGTTGTCGGGATCGTAGTCTGGTATAACATCTGCAATTCTCTGACATTTATAAGTAAAACATTTTAACAATGAAAATAACTTCGAATTTCCAGAAATTGTAATCTGGCTCTATTAAACTTTCTAAATTTTACTCCCCCTGTCAACAAACTTCATAGATTTGGCAGTATTTAAGAATCCAACTCCCTCACAGTTAATCATCCAAGTCCAAACTAATGACCTTGGAGATATCACAAACTGTTTTTAATTTTTGATTTTTTATTCAAGTTTCAAATTAATGAACTTGTTTTATTTTCAGAAACACAATCAGCTTACTTAGATTTTGAAACTCAGCATTTCAGACATCGGTTGTCGAAAATAAAGCAGAATCAAAAATCTTTTTGTATTTTTCTGAAAATAAAAAAAACAGTAAAGAAATATGTACAAACATATTTACAGACAATATTTTTGTTTGAGTATGCGTCAGAGGATCATATCAGATTTTGACAAGTCACAAGTACCGTTGAGCTTAGTTACACATTAAGAATTAAACAATTCACTTAGATTGTCGATATATTGATCCACTTAAATTTTCACACAAATTTCAACTGATTCAGGATACGAATTAGGTGTTTTAAGAACTTAAACTCATTCATGTGTCCCACCTCTTGAATATACTCCCGTATCCAGATCCCAATATTCAGTCTTACAGGAGAGTATACCTAGATGATATCTGTAAGGGGAATAAATTATAGTACAAAACCGTGAGAGCTCAGGTCAGAACTTCCGTTCAGCAGAGAGATGACGGCTTGACTTTTGGTGTGTCCCCTTTAGAGGATCTTTTATTACAACAGCAATAACTATCAATTTTATTGTTTCATCAATTTGCTGAGGGTTGCGCTATTTTTCAAGCAATGCGAAAAGTATTATTCGGAGACTAGGTCAGAACTTCCATTCAGCAGAAGTCCCGGAATAATACCCCAGATATCACTAAGCATAAAGACCTAGTATCTCAGAAAGAGGGGTCCTTCAAACGAGATTTCAGGGGTTACCTATATATCCAAGTAGTGTTCCCCACGAAATAAGCAAGTTTGAATTTAGATTTATATCCCGAAAAAATTTACTAAATGTATAAAAATCTACCGGCACATCCACAGTGAGATCGTTTAACACATTTTGACTTTCCAATTCTTTAGCGTACTGTAACTGTCTACTGATGTACTATCATTTCCTCTTTTTACGCAAAAACTCAATTTTCGAATTTTATCATGTTTTTGACTTTTTTCAAATTTTCAAATGTTTTCGTATTTTTCTAACAATATTTCTCCCCCTAAAATGCAAAACCATTTAAAGCAAATTTGACAACCAATACTGATAGCTTTGTCTCGCCATCCATTTTCTGCTTTTCGTGCTCTGATTTTGCAAAAAATAACATACCCCCATGATTTACAACACATTGATTTTTTACAGTTTGAAAACCATTTTTTTTTCAATCTTGTGAAAATAATCATGTTTGTTCAGCCGTGAGGGTTTCGGCGTATTCAATCAATCACAAATTTTTGAAATTTTCTATTTTTATCAAAAATAAAAAAAACAAACATATTTTTGGTTTTTAATTTTTCAATTTTTAGGGTTTTGAAAATATTATTTATTTATGTACATAATGAAAATAAACTTCCTGTTTCAACCAACACAGGATCCAGCAGCCTCCTTTCCTCGTTGTGCCAGGCTGCTCCAACTTCTATTCTCACAATCTTTGAATTTGTTGAGCACCTGAACATTCAGACTACTTGATTACTTGAACAATTTAGCCCAGGTCTGTTGGACCTTAGGCATTTCAACACAATATGTATAATGCAGTTTAGGAAAATCTTTGTCATAAAAAACTTTTCCATCTTTGACTTCAACTTTCTCATCTTTTACCAAAGTCACTTGTTTCTTAATACTCCATGTCTGACCTTTCGGAGTACCTCTTTTGTAAAAATGAGACTCTTTTTGAACATTCTGTTTTTGAACAACTTTTGGTTTCCAAAACTCTTGTGGTTTTGTCATATCAACAGTTGTTTTCCAACTTTGAGTTGTTCTGATTCTGAGTGTGTGAAAATTCCAGGTTTGTCTAGAATCGAACCTGTTTAGATTAGATTTCCAGGTTTGGTTTGAAACAAACTTGTTTGTGTTATACCTCCAAGTTTGTTTTGAATCAAATCTGGTCGACCTTTGTTTCACATCCTCAGATTTTTGTTTCTCAACATTTTCAGATTCCTTTTTGTCAACATCCACAGGTTTTAGATTTGGACACTTTCGTGCAAGATGTCCTATCTGATCACACTTAAAACATGTTCTTTTAGACACATCTTTGACCTGTGGTTGTTGCTTTTTCTTTTATGCACTAAACTCTTCATTAGACTGTTGCCTAAATCTGAGTTTTTCCTCTTCTTCAAAACTTTTTCCTTGAACAAAACTCATTTTTGTCTGAAAATTTGGAGTTTCATTTCTTTTCCAACTTTGTTTCTTCTTATAACCCAACCCAGCCTTCATGTTTTTCTTTTTAAAACCAGGTTTGTTATAAAAAGTTTTGTGACCTTTACCAGCAAACTTTGAAATTTCAGACTTCTCAATCTTAACCATCTTGAAAACTTTATCAACCTTTTCTGAAATCACATTCTGAATCGGGAATACAATATCTAAGAATAATTTGTCCGATCCAATCATGGTATAAACCAATCCTTTTGAATCATCATTCAAACTTTTCTCAGATTTTGTGTTTTTCAAATAACTATCATGAAGATTTCCTTCATCTTCATCCTGTGATTCAGATTTACCTGTATCATCCGACTCTTCTTTCAACACACTTTCAACAACTTTACCTACCACCTCTGAATCATGAGTATCATCAGATTTGGAATAGGTTACATCAATGTTGTCTGGCAATTGATCAACCATGTAGAAAGCTTTTTCGACCTTTTCCTCATCATAAAATGCAAACTTTTCCGGTGGTGGAACTTGATGAAACTCTGAGCCAATGCCTTTCTTGTTTTGCTCAGAATCCTTTCCATCCGATTTTATGTTGAAAATACGTTCAAGCACATATGATGACACATTATAACTTTTTAACTTGTTGTTATCCTGTTCTAAATCAGCAATCTGTCGCTTTAGCTTAGCAACATCCTCAATATAGGAATTAATAACATCTTGTTTTATGGAATACATTCGTTTAAGTTCTTTAGTTGTTTCAGAAAGATAATTCATTCTTGATTGAGCATATTTCATTTCATCTTTCACTTTTTCATATGACTCTTTCGTAATATGATATGCTAATTTCATTGAGTCATATTCTTTCTTCATTTATTGACAAGCAATTTCTTTTTGTGAACATTCTTCTGTCATTTTAGAAACATTTTCTTTCAAAACTTCATTTTCTGTTTCTAACTTTTTACATTTTTCTGAAAATTTTTCATCATTTTCTTTTAGAACTTTTTCTTTTTCTAGCATTTCTTTGCATTTTTCTTTAAAAATGTTTTCAATTTTAGTGAATTCAAGATCTCTTGTTCTGAATTGCTCATCTTTTTCAGTACAAGTTCTGCACAGTTCCATGCATTTCTTGCACTGTTCAACAGTTTCAGTCAAGATGTTAGAATTAGAATTTACCTCAGTGATTGGCACCTCGGTGTTTTCAGCTGCCTCTGTCTGCTTCGACTCAGCAACATTCTGATTTTCTTCAACATCGACTTCATCACCAGCATTACCAGCTTCCAAATTCTCATTCTTTACTTCTTCTACTGCTTTCTTCACATCTTCTCCAATTTGCTGTTCTTCAGTAACAACTTTCTTAACCTCTTCATTCACAACAACTTTTTCTTCAATCTTTTCAGCTTTAACCTCTTCAGCAGTTTTCTTCAGATTGTTCACCATTTCTTCAACACTCTTTTTCATTCTCTCTTCATCCCTTTTTCTCAGACACGATGTCATGGCATATCTGATCTCCTTTTCATGCCTTTTAGCATATGTGTCATCTTTCATCACATTTCTATAATATTCGGATCTCAAAGGAATTATGAGAAGAACATCGTCAAAGATTATGTCTTTCTTTGGAACAACTGGTTCACCTTCTCTGTTGAAGTAACACTCTCTCTTTTTATCCCATCTTCTGTTGCTCACTGCACTCTCATACTCTTCTTGCATTTCATCCATTCTGTTTAAAACAACGTTTCTTTCTTTATAATTCTTTTCTTCCAGAATCTCTTCTCTGGTTTTCACTTTGATTTCAGCCATGATACTATCTTCTTGAATTACCTGAGTATAAACAACCAGACCAGTTTAATCATTAACAATCAACTTAATCAGACAGGTTTCCGATTGAGTGAGTCAACAAAAATCAACAGAATGAATATGTGACAATGGATCGGGTGGGGATCCACTTGGGCGAGTATATGACGCTTTGACAAACACCTGAATCACAAAAGAAATGATTAGGATCGGGTGATAATCCGTTCGGATTGCCACTCGATTTGTTGCACTTTAAACTTGAAATTTGGAACGGAGTGATACACAATGTAATTTGGATTTTAAACAAAGCACATGCAATCAATCAACATTCTTATTGATCCACACAATACTTCACATGCATTTTGAATTTTAAAAAAATCTCATGCAATTTGTCAACACTTAAATTCATATGCACACTTGATTTCAAGACACTATCACATGATGACTGACACGAAACACATTTCAAATCAAAACAATTACCTTTTGCTTTAAATGTGTTTTATTTGATTGGACCAAGAATCTGCTTTTATGAAATATGATTTTAATTGGACCGTTCTTTGAATGTGGTCGACAAACTTTATCACATTTTTGTAAGGTGACTAACTTTATCACATGCAAACCTTTTAGACAAGAGCCGACAAAAACAATTACCAACTAAAATCCTATTGGGCCGTCTATACCTAGTGGGTCGGTGCACTTAACATGATTGGGCCGCTAATTTTGATTTTAATGAATTAATTGGGCTGATGCAATCTTTAATAGTCACAATTAATAATGGCCGTCTATATATGATAACATCTAAATTCTCATTGGGCCGATAAATCTGAACATGCAATCAATAATCCATAACCCAAGGCAATCTCGTGAACTTATATTTCTTTTAACTAAATCTGATTGGGCCTCACTTCTTGTTCACATGCTAAACTACTGAACCACTTCCAAACAGAAATAGACGAATGACACTTTCAAACGGAACCCCTTGAAACGGAAATATTCAGTTCAAACGAGATTCTCAAACGGAACACGTTCCCCAAACGTAATTAACCCAATGTTTCAAATGGACCACATGTTTCAAACGGTATCACCTAGTTTTTTTCAAACGGAATACAAGTCTCAAACGAAATAGCCCATATCTTTCAAACGAGATACTCGTCTCAAACGGAATGTGGTTTCTTCAAACGGAATCAACCTGATTTCACGTGATGTCGGACACAAAAATTCAGATTTCTCCTAAACGGTTAGGAATTAGGATCTGAAACTTGGTAGGGTTATAGATCAGGTGTTTTCGCACAACATATAAAAAAATTAGCCGATTTGGACCGTAAAAACCCGTTCAATTTGATGATTTTCAGTGAAAAACGTGAAAAATATGAAAAAGATGAAGAAATAGATAAAATTCGGATATGAATCTGATGATTTTCTGCGCGGAAATGTGTGATAGATCAGTGTAATCGAGCTCCTGCTCTGATACCACTTGTAGGACCGGTTTTGACTCCGAAACGATTGCGAAACGAACGTATGACGTGCGGAATCCGTACACGAACGCGACCTAACACACACGATGTAATATAAACGTGATTCTATTAGAAATCTAACAAGAACAAGCACCTTGAATCACTTTCTCTCTCTAGATCTAGAGTTCTCCTAAACACAAATAAGCCAAAAGTCTCTAATCTAAACATAAAGCTCCTATTTATAGGCCTTGGCTTTTAATGAGATTTCTCATTAATTACAATATTGCCACCTTGCCTTTTGTCTAGATATTACATCATAACGACTCGTTTTCTTCTGTTTCTCGCTACGGCTCGGATTAACAAAGGCGATA
>JARYGA010054328.1:0-44657 GCA_030545235.1 Helianthus tuberosus
TTACAAAACTCTCACCAAAGTCTCGATGGACTCCAACGACCTGAAGTCACGATAAGACTAACGGGATGCGTGCCAAATGCCCAAGAATCGAGGCAAAGGCACAGTCCTGAAGGTTAAATGTGCACAACGGATCCTTGTGAATAGTCGAACCACTTTGGTTAGTCGAAGTCTATTAGCCGCAGACAATCTACCCTTGATTTTATCAACCTTTATGAAGATTTTATGCTTATTTGTTAACGTTTTGAGGTACTATTGGTTTCGATCTAACGCTATTGCTTCTGCTAAAACACAAAACCCACCGCACAGCCGTTAACAAATCACTAAGATATGTACGACCTTATGCTACGCTTATACTACACGACTGGATACATCAAACGCGAACACTATATCAGGACGACCGCGAACTGTGAATGATAGGTTTCTGTATTCTGACTGCATCTTGTGACTACGTGATTATGTGCTTTTATGGGTTCTGTGCCCTACGTGCTTATGTGTTTACGTGAATCTGTGAATTTATATGTCTATGTGATACGTGTTACATTGCGTGTTACTGAGCTTTAGTAAGTAATAAACGTGTGAGGTGAGATTTGAATACAATGTGTTGAGTTCCGTGGTGATGTCTATTGCAGACAATGTCGTCAGGATCCCGTCATGCTCTCTCTCGTCGGGAAAAGAGGGACAAACGCCTTGCTTCCATCATAGCGAAAAGTGTAGCAAAAGCCGTGAGTGATGTCTACGAGAACGCCAGCAAGTCATCTGAGGAGTCGAGGACTGAAGGTCCTAGAGTTGCCGCAAGACCTTTCAGTTTCAAACAATTCAAGTCGTGTGGGCCAAAAGAATTCACAGGCGAAGGAGGTCCTACTGCACTATTCCACTGGTTTGACTCTATCGAGGTTACTCTGCGACAAAGTGGTTGCCCTGATGACCTTCGAACTCTGAACGCTACCGGCGTCTTTCAGTCCCGTGCTCTAGACTGGTGGACGGCCGAGAGGAACAAGCGAGGGAATGATGTAGCCTACGGTCTGTCGTGGGACGAGCTCAAGGAAGTCATGCTGGAGGAATTATGCCCTCCTCACGAACGTCAAAAGATGGAAGATGAATTTTGTCACATACAGCAAAAGGATGGAAACAATGCTGGTCTCACTGCTCGCTTTAAACAGCTCAGCATTATCTGTCCCGACCAGGTCAAGACCCCTGAGATCACCATCAAGAAGTACATCCGAGCTTTGCCCGACTGCGTTGCTGATTTCGTGCAAGCGGCTAAGACTACAACGATCGAGGAAACCTATCTGTTGGCCGCTGAGATCAATGACAAAAGGGTTAAAGCTGGTGTCTGGGATAAGACCTCGAAGCATCTGCATCAAGCTACCACTACCGCACCGACTGTTGAACCCACCTCATCGAGCAACAAGAGAAGAAACAAGAGAAAGAACAGCTCCACCAACAAGAATTGTGCGATCACTGCTGCACCGATTCCAGCTGTACCTGCCCAACAGCGTCAAGTAGCGGCGCCTGTGGCCAATGCACCACCTGCCAAGCGTGCATATACTGGACCACATCCGCTCTGCCCTACTTGCACCTACCACCACCCAACTGCTATTCAATGTCGCTTCTGTGCCCATTGCAACGTATACGGCCACTTCACTACCAACTGCCGTATTCATCCAGCTCCTGCCAACCAAGCTCTACTCGCTGCCCCACAGGGTCAACAAGCTCCTCCGGCACCCGCAGTCAAAGCCAGAGCCTGCTTCACGTGTGGCGACCCGAATCATTTCGCCAACATGTGCCCGAACAGGGTAGTGAAACAAGAACCGCAACAGCAACAACAACAGCAGCAACAACAGGCCGCACGCGCCAGAACTTTCAACCTCAACATGCGTCAAGCCCAGGCCGACAACAATGTGGTCAATGGTACGTTCCTTGTGAATGGTATTTATGCTTCATGTTTGTTTGATACTGGAGCCGATAATTGCTTTGTGTCACTCGAATTTGAGAAACTCCTTAGTCGTAAACGTTCCCAACTCTCCTCGAAGTTCGATGTAGAAGTCGCTACCGGAAGAACCGTCACTGTCAATTCTGTTCTTTGTGATTGTACTCTTGAGCTCAACAATCACATCTTCCCAATCGACCTTATTCCAATGCAACTCGGAAGCTTTGATGTCATAGTAGGCATGGACTTTCTTCGAGAAAACCATGCTGAAGTTGTGTGTTTCGACAAGATGATTCATTTTTCGCTCGCAAATGGTGACTTACTGTGTGTATACGGCGATACTACCTCAAAGGGGCTCAAGCTTATGTCATGTATCCAAGCCAGCAAGTATCTTCGCAAGGAATACAGGGCTTTCTTAGCTAACGTGGTAGCAGCGGAGAAGGAAAAGAAAGAGAAGAAGGAAGTGAAAGACGTTCCCGTGGTTCGAGAATTTCCTAACGTTTTTCCAGAGGATCTTCCCGGATTACCTCCAAGTCGTGATATCGACTTTCGTATCGACCTCATTCCTGGAGCCAACCCTATCGCTAAAGCTCCTTACCGACTCGCACCGTCAGAAATGCGCGAACTCTCAACCCAACCGTCAGGAATTACTCGCACCGACCCGCAGTTGTTCAAAGAGTGAGGCTAGAGAGAGAAAGTAGTATTGTGACTTTAGTGTTTTTGTACAATTTCATATTAATTTATAGGAACACCGATTATGGTACGAATCTGTGCATTTGACCTTCGCAACCGAGAACCTGCTCAGATACCACTTGTAGTATGGTACGGTACAACCACTCAACAAAGCAAACAAAAAAAATTATGCCCAAGAGTATATCGAGACGTGTTTTACATCTATCGAAAACCATATAAATGAATACAGATACTGATGTTGTTCGGCCAGTATCAGTTCGGTTCGTTATTGTACTATTATCGTAACAACATATCTAGAAATACTCTATTGCGAATATCACACTGATACGTCATGAAATTCACAAAAACAAATACTTAATGGTACCGATGTTGTTTAGATGATAGTTATTGGGTTCCTCTTGGTAAAAAAGAATCAATTGTATTTGACTATTTTGAATGATGTTGTTATCGAATTATAGATAAAATAAGCACCTCCTAACGATACATTGGGGAAAAAAGTAAACTGCGTCACTTTAAAAATAACACTAAAGCGTAATTCACAAAGTAAAATTTATATATGAATGTAGATATAAAAGCATGTCGTAATGACGTACTCAAATTTTATCATATTATAAACGTTATAAGTGAAAAACAAAATAAACTTTAATGGTCGTATGACAACTATATTAAAGTTTTGTAACACCCCGTGTTTTCATAAGCGAAAGTCAAAGTCAAGGTCAAGTCAAACGACCGATTTTCGCGCGACCTGACTGGTAGAAATGTTTTTATTTTATTTATATTATGTGGAGTAAGTGTTGTTACTTGCAATGATCGAATCGTGTTAATCGTATTTCAATCAATCTACGACTGTGAACTATAGGAAGTAACAATGCGATAAAGTTAATCAACTGATAATCAAGCTATGTTAATCGAATCGACATCGAATCGTAACTCGAACTGTGTGTTTTACTTATTGCATATACGTGTGTGTCTGCCTTACGTGTTACCTGTGCATGTTTATTTATGTTATGTTGTGGTAATCAAGCGAACTCAATCGAAACTCGAAATCTAACTCGAATGCAATCGAACTCGAACCCGAATCCCGATCGAACCATGTTACATACGAAGTAGTTGGGACTAAAAGTAATTTGACTAGGAAACCCTAACGAATCGCTCGAAATCGAAACGTCAAAAGATCGTTGCACCGAACACACCGCCCAGGCGCCAATCCGCACGAACAGCCAATCCGCACGGATTGCCCGTCCGCACGGATGACCGCCTGAGAAGTGTTAAGGGCATCCAGACCGGGATTGCCATCCGCACGGATAACCAATCCGGGTGATGTGCAATCCGCACGGACGACCCTTTCCCCTTTTGGCATCCTATAAATACACGGGTCACTCTCCAAACTTTCCACTTTTGGCAAGTGATGTCCGACCAGCACACTTTCTTCACCTTTTCTTCGATTTCTCTCAATCCAGGTAAGATCTCGCCCTAAATCTTGTACATTCTTTATCTATACACACTTCTACACCTTTCTATCTTTCAAATCTTAACTTTTAACCGTGAAATCATCAAGATTTGAGGTATTCTCGGGTGACGTCATCATGAAGTTCTCATGAACTTCAAGTGTGACCTCATTCCACCAAGAATAACCCAGATCTGAATGATTTCCACAAGATTTCACAACAACTTCACCTAAATCTGAACTTTCCTAAAGGATAAAAGAGTTGAAAGAAATAAACACAAGTTTTCTCCTTCTTTTACCCTCAAAAACAGTTAGAATAGGGTCAGTTCTAGTCTTCTACTCAGTATTAGTGATGCACTAGTCTTAGATCCGGATTCTACCTACAAGACATCTGATTTCGGGTTAATCCGGAATGACCATTCCGAACCGCTGACCGGTCACGCTAGGGTGATTCCTGGCCGGCTTAGTCATACGGGTAAGAATACAATTCCAAAGGGTTGCCTCGTAATCAGAACGTCTCGATAAAACGACAAAGGCGACCAAGGGTAGACGGACGGAACAACTAGAACAAGAAGCTATCCGCACGGAGATGTTATCCGCACGGACAATCTGTCCACACGGATAGACTATCCAGACGGGTTGCCATCCGGACGAACTACACTTGGGACCCACAACCAAACGAGGTTTGAGTATCGACGAACGAATGATCCGCACGGACACGCTCTGAACGGATTACTCTTCGGATCATGAGATACTAAGACTTTGAACAATTTTCAACATGTTCAACCGCACGGACCGTTTGTCCGCACGGATAGACTATCCGGACGGATGGTCGCTGTCCGCACGGACGGACCATCCGGACAGATTGTCATTGTCCGCACGGACTACCATCCGGACTCACCATAAAAGCTGTCGTTCGCACGGACTACCATCCGCACGGACTGTCGTCCGCGCGACCGGCTTGAAGGGTAGAGATACTTAGGTGTTTTCTAAATGCTATAACGAAAACTTCAAAGTACAAGCCATCATACACAAACACATCCTTAGAATAGGAAGAAACAATCCACTCGAATAGTTATCCACACGGACAAGTTATCCGCACGGACAGGCTGTCCGCACGGATGACTAATCCGGACGGATTACCATTCGCACGGATGAATCCGCACGGATGACCAATCCGCACGGATGACCAATCCGCACGGATGACCAATCCGTACGGATGACTAATCCGCACGATCAGTCACTCTCACTCTGTTTTGTTTTACACGCCACTTATCGTTACACTATCGAATCTATTCAGGCTAATCACACTCGCTAAGCGCTCCCTTCAATCCAACAATCGCTGTGAGTATACTCGATCCCTTTTTGCTTTTAGCACTTTTGGGTGTTACATACGTTACGAATATTCAAACTACAACTATCACACTACTCAAACTATTTGAACGCTAACCGTTAATGCATCACTACAAGAAAAATGACCATTTGGGACTAAATTATGAGGGACTGATCTATCAGTCTCGGATACATAGTATCAGAGACTAATTTATTAGTTACTAATTGTATTAGAGACTGATTTTTTTGTGACTGATGTCCGTGACTAATAATCAGTCCTTAATACTTGGACAACTTATCTGAGACTGAATTTTAGTCACAAATATGTTTGTCTAAAAATAAATTTTGGAGGGAAACTTATTGGTTACTGAAATTCAGTCCTAAATAACTGACCCCATTAATAAAAATGGCGCCATTTTATTGGTCACTAATATTCAGTCACTAATATATTGACACCGAGGGACTAAACTATGAGGGACTAATCTATCAGTCTCGGATACGTAGTATCTGGGACTAATTTATTAGTTACTAATTGTATTAGAGGTTGATTTTTTTGTGACTGATGTCCGTGACTGAATTTTAGTCACAAATATGTTTGTCTAAAAATATTTTTTGGAGGGAAACATATTGGTTACTGAAATTCAGTCCTAAATAACTGCCCCCATTAATAAAAATGGCGCCATTTTATTGGTCACTAATATTCAGTCACTAATATATTGACACCGAGGGACTAAACTATGAGGGACTAATCTATCAGTCTCGGATACGTAGCATCTGGGACAAATTTATTAGTTACTAATTGTATTAGAGGTTGATTTTTTTTAAAGACAGACAAAATTAGGGACTAATATTCAGTTTTGAATGCCTTTTGGCATAGAAAATGATTGGTGACTAATTTTCGGTGTCCAATTATGTTATGCATATTCTACCATCTATTGGGAAGCATCAGGGACTCGGACTGTGACATCAAGCTTAAAGATCTTTCCGAAACCTTATTAGGAATTAATATTTAGTCTCCAATGATTTTTTATAGACAGGAGAAATAATCAGCCCGAGCTTTGTTTATTGAGGTTGTGAGGCTTAATGAGTATGATATTTATGTAATGTTTATTTAATACAAATGAATATATATTTATGAATAATTATTATCATAATATAATACTTCAATACAATAAGTATTTTATATACATATTATGTTATATATAAAAAAATTATAAGTTAAAAATTATATAAAAACTTATAAATATAATTAAACTATTTAATAAATAGTAAATGCGCGAAAGCGAAGCTTGAAAAACCTACTTACTAGTCAGGCTCAGGCCTAGTCGAGTTCGGGCGTGTCTCAAGTCGAGCCCGTGCTCGGCTTGTTGGTAGTTCTTCAAGCTCGAGTTCGGCTCGTTTAGCATCTATTAATTAATATATTGAATAGAATAATATAAATAATAGACTCGTTTAGGCTCGCGAGCTCGATAAGTGAAGCTCGAGCTCGAGATCGTCTACTAAATAATAGACTCGTTTAGGCTCCCCCCAAATCGATCCACTGGCACTCCCCCAAATCGATCAATGAGCCCTCCCCCAAACCCCACGGCGCTGCCAGATTGATTCAACCCAGCCACAGCGGCTCACTCGCCGCCACGACCTGTAGCCTTCGGAGTCAACTTACCTCCTCAGTCGATCGCGCGCCGCACCTCGTCCGCTGCACCAGGTACCTTCCTTTTCTTCTGTTTTATTGTTTTGGTTTTCCTATTTTTGTGGTAATTGAACACATTAGGGTTTCGTTGGTTTTATGGATTAAGTATATGGCAAAAATATGGGGTGACAAGATCGACCTTTTTGAAATTTATTTAACGCTTTAGGTTTCTTATTTTGTAATTTTTAGGTTTATGTAATTTTATAAATATTAATGAAGTTGTATGTTTTTTTTATAAATGTTTGTGTGATTTTTTTAAATTTTTTGTATTTTTTTTTTAATTTTTTGTACTTTTAAATTTATGCACTTGGATCCGTGTGTTTGTGGCTGGGTTAATACTGGCCGTTGATATTGAGTGTGATCAATGGCAAAGAGAACCCTAATACCTTCTTTTGATCCGTGTTTTTCCTTTACCCTCCCTCCCATCTCACTTCTCTGTAACTTAATCATAATCACAAATGAAGAACACACATGCCTACACCCTTATCTCCTTCAAATCCTCAGAACAACATCAGCCACACCCACAAACGGCAGAAAGGAGACCTGGTGATGGTTCCCGCGGAGTGATCCCTCTCCTGGAATCTCACCGGCGCTCAAACCGGACGACGACTGTCGCCTTTCGTCCGCGAAAAGCCTCAACGGATCGTCGCAATCCGTTCACGAATTCGTTAATTTGAATCTGCAACAACAACGTGTTCGGAAATCTGTTAGTTCGGTTGCGGTTAAGTCAATGAAGATCGTTGGACAGAGTTATGAACCGGTGTTTTCTCCCAATGGTCCTGTTTCTCTGGTGACGTCATCGTTTTCAACTATTTTATTTGTTGTTACTGGTTTGATGATTGTTAGTGTGTTTTAGGTTTTTAGTTTGTGTATACGTTTGGGAGTTATTGATGTACACTGGTTTACTTATTGTGAGGATTGGAATATTGTAGTTTTGTTTGATGAAAATTAAGATTGATTGAATTGTTAGTTGATTAGGAATATATGATAAAATTATGCTTAGTTAAACTGCAATAGTGTTATTGTTACAGCAATAGACATTGCTCATTCAGTCATTGTTTGGGAGGATATGATGCACACTGGTTAACTTATTGTAGTGATATAGAGACCCATTATGGATGGTCTTAGTACTGGTAGGTGAGATTAGGTTTATTATATATGATTAAAGCCGGCTTCTGGTTTGTGTACTAGATTAGCGTGTTGTGCTTGGGAATATAAACTTATGTTCAGCGTTAACCAGAAACAATTGTTGTATATGGTGTTTGTGTATGATTGTGAGATGTTTAATATGTATTGTTTTACTTTAGTTGGGACTTATAAGGCTGTGATTATTCTATGAGATCGTGAACCACTACCTGTTTATATATCTGGATTATGATGTGTAAAAGAGGAGATGAAAGGTTAGTTTAACAATTAGTTATGGATTCTTCTTTTGCAGTCTAGTTTTAATCAATTCATATATGGCACCAATTCATTTTTAATAATTGATCACTCATAATAGTTATGTATATATTGCATGTCTACTTAATGATTGAATTGAGATGGTGTACAAATCTATTAATTCAAGAATAGAAATAGGGATTTAAAACTGAACGGGCTAGGGGGTTGGGAATGAAAAAAGCGTTAGGCTGAGACTTATAATGGGATTAGTTTATGTCATTTTGAATGGAGAATAAAGCTTTTAAAAACTAAATATTAATCTGCATTTGAATCTATGGGATATTGTGATGCTTAAACCAATTTGGAAAGCTTATAGTGTTTTGGAAACCAATTTGATTCCTTGCTCCACGGTTCGCACAACTTCAATGCTTTAGCAACTTTTGGGCATCAAAGAAGAATAAATTTAAATTACCACCTTTTTAGTTTTAATTTTTTTTTTGTCGACTATTTTTGAGCTAATCATCTTGTATTTGCAGGGCAGATTGCGATTCCTAGAGCCAAAGATGGGGCAAGATTTCATCTAAAGTACAATAGGGCATCTTCAAGAGGTGGAAGGAGGGCACGCGTCATTTGAGGGCAGTGGTGGGTTGTTCAAATATGCAACAGAGATCTAGGGAAAGAGAGAGAGAGAGAGAGAGCGATGAAAGAGATGAGAGAGAGTGACGGTTGACGGCCTAATTAGGTTCTTTAATTTTGTTCCAGGTTGGGAGAGGCAAAGCGGTATACACGGATGAGGATATTTATGGGATACATGAAGGGTGTTTGAGTTATGGGGCTGCGTTTGTTTTTAAGTGACTATTTTAGATGTCAAATTATGTACGCCAAACAATATTTTTTGTTAACTTAAGATATTTGTATTATTTTTGACGTATGACGTATGACTATGAAATGAATTGTTTTGTTATGTGTATTTTGTTATGATATGGATTTATATATTGTTTTGGTTCTATTAGGAAAATTAGAAAGTCTACCAATAAAATAAAAAATAAAAATTTAAAACCATGACACGCAATGCGTGTCATAAAGGCGTGTCATTAAAGCCGTGTCATTAAACAACTGATTTCCAGTCGCTAAAGTTATGTTTTGGGGACTGAAATATCATAGTATTTGAGACTAATTTGCAGTCACCAAAGACATGTATCGGGGACTGAAATGACGTGGTAACTGGGGACAAATTGAGGACTGAATTTTTATGTATCAGAGACTAACCGTTAGTCACTGTTGGTGTCATACAATCGGGACCGATTTTCAGTTACTAAAAACATTATCTAGTACTAGGTATCTGGGACAGGCTGGGGACTGGAAAATCAGTCCTTGATAAACATTAGGGACTGATTTTTATGTATCAAATACTGATTTTTTAGTCTCTAATACTCATTTTTTTATGTATCAAGGACTGATTTTCAGTCACCGACGAAATGTATTCGAGACTGAAATGATGTTGTACCACAACGTATATTGAGGACTGATTTTATATGTATAGGAGACTGAATATCAGTCTCTATTGGTGTTATACAATCGGGACTGAAATTTAGTTACTAATGAAAGTATCTAGGACTAGACAATTAGGACTGGCTCGGGACTGGCAAAATCAGTCCCTAATAACCATTAGGGACTGATTTAGGAGTTTTAGAGACTGATTTTTCAGTCTCAGATTGCGATCTTTTTTGTAGTGCATGTTATACGTGGCTTATGAATGCTTGTTTGTTATGTTTACACATGGAATGCTGTCTACCTGCCTTAGAAACGATAGTACTATAGTTTGGACTCAGCACCTGTTCACACGGGGGTTGTTAAGGATCTTTTACTTGCATGGATTACGGTGGTAATCGTGTATTGCGAACTGCCTCGAGCAGTCAACCCGCAGTCATTGGTATCGATGGATCTATGTCGATAACTAACGTGCTTCATTTCACTATGTGTACGTGCTGGTTATGCGTAAACGAATTCGAACTCTATATGCTATTATCAAATTTGTATGCTCACCTTTACATTTTATGTATTGACTTTATTTTACCGTATGTGACAGGTGCTTAGGAAGTTTACATGCTTAGCTCGCTGTGAACTTGAGGCTAGGAAAGGTCTAGGATGCTCCTTGCGCTGTGATGAAATTGAAGCTAGGGAATGGAGTCCTAGAAACCAATAAATGAACTATTTTCATTTTGAATCTGAGTTGTCGGAACAGAGTATTTGTCTCGATGTTTATCTGTAATAATTTGCTTACTGTTTGAGACATGGTATGGGACATGTTAATTTAAATTGAATGGTAAAGTTAGTTGTTATGGAAACTTCTGGACAATCTGTTTCGCTCAGTGCCATGCCCCGATGATTCCGCCATCGGTTGGGGTGTGACAAGTTTAATGCTAGATATATATATATATATAGGGGATTGTTCAAATGAAAACCACTTTTATTGTGAAAACTCAAAAACTAACTAAAAAAGCCGAAAAACACAAAAAAAAATCAATTTTTTTTATAAAAATCGCAGGTTTTTTATATAAAAAAATAAAAAAAAATTGTAGTACACATGTGTAAGTGTAATAATACACATGTGTAGTACGCATACACATGTATAGTATTACACATGTGCAGTACAAAAAAAAATTGAAATTTTTTTATATATAAAAAACTGCGATTATTGTTATGCAAAAAAAAATTTGGTATGTTTTTTGGCTTTTTTAATTAGTTTTCGAGTTTTCACAATAACTAGTGGTTTTCATTTGAACATTCCCCTATATATATATTGGCTAAAGAAAAAGAATTATTAAACTTTAGGGCCCCTGTAATAACTCTATTAAAGTTAAGGTTAAACATACAGCGGGTGCAAGTGTAATAAATTCATTAGAAGACAAAAAAAAAAATCACAATTCACCCCCTACTAAAACGTATGTGTATAACTATAATTTTTACCCCTTGTGTTGCGGCGGGAGTTTGATTATCGTATAGTACCTACAATGAGTGTAGCTATAGCAATTGAAAGAGATAACGTAAAACCATGGGGATAAGAACATCGAAACATCAACGTACGTATTCGGAAAAATCACTAATAGACGAAACAATAAAAGCCAAAAAAAAGAATATACCGGTTCAGATAATAGGGATATTGGTAACAATATTGTTCGGTTAGAGTCGGTTTGGTTCGTCATGTTAGTGACGAAAAACACTAAAAGGCAAAATACGAAGAGGAATAACAATAGAGGGATTAAACATATATATTAGTGAAGTTAAAGTAGAGGGTCTAAATACTTATATAAGCAAAGTTAATTTATTAAGAAAAAAAATATTATTATAGTTGAAAGGCTAAACATGTATATTAGAAAAGTTATAGTTAAAGGATTGTTAAGGAAATATAGTAAAGAGCAGGATGTGTAATTAGAAAATCCACTAAAAGACAAAACCCTAAACTATTGTAGCTAAGAGTCTGATTTAATAATAACTAGAATTAGAACCCGCCGCATTGCGACGGGGTTCTTACATATGTATCATATTAGAATACGCTTTACAAACAAACATTCAATGCAAGAGAATCAAACGTAAAATACACATTTTGAATATTTATACCAAAATGGACATCATAGTTAATGTTTTATTTATGTTCATCGAAGGAGACAACGTAACTCGTTAAGATACAATGCTATATATGCGCCCAATTTATCCAAAACGGACATCATAGTTGACGTTTTGTAACTCGTTAAGATGCAATACTACATATACGTACGTTCAATTTATCGGATCTTAAAAACTACATATACTTCCAATTTATCGGATTGGATCCCAATCAAACCTGCGTATGATGTTATCAATTCTTGTTCCTTGGTTTCAATTTTACCATAAGCGGCTTGCTGGAATTTCATATGCTCTTTTTTGTTTAGTATTAGTCCAATATTCGATATTGCATAAAGTGTTTTTTTCTCTTTACCACCGTTAGATTTATTAATTTTCCATAATTCTCTACCGAGCAAAACCATTCTACCACCTGTAGTTTGTTTTATTTTTTAAAATTAAACTTGTACCAATTACATTGACTGAATGGTTTTATCATACAACTACCACGTTGACCATGGTCACTCACTCACTAATAAGCCATGGGAGCTCTCAAAGTCACTCCCTTGTTTTCTCCACTTCCACTCGTCACAAACTCACAATCCAATACTCTCGCATTTACACTAAACAAATCAAATTTATCCTTAACTAAAGAAATCCAAATTCGAGAACTTCACTGCAAAGTATACATCTCTTTGAACTGAAAGTCCTCTAAGAAGATTTAAGCGTTCAAAATAATGAAAACATAAACAATTAGGGGCCAGATGTGGGTTACCCCATTATCATCACCAACCTATTCTGTTGATCTCGGATGAAATATGCATCATCGTCATCGATTTTATCTCATAAACATGCAGCCGCCCGGAAACCCAAGACCAAACTCAACATCACAATGTTTATCACCAGAATCAGATCCTCACTCGAGTCAAAGTAAAACGTTCAAAGCGAGAAACAGAAAATGTAAGAAGGCACCGCACACAGTAACTTTGCCGCCGCCATAGACGGTCGGAACCGCCGGCAATGGTGGGGCAACACTCATATGTTTCTCTCTAAAACTCGAGTGATAGCAAAACGTTCAACACGATAAAAGAGAAGAAAATTACCCACAGCAAGTCGTCGGACTCAGAATTTGAACACAGAAGTGAAGTAAAAGTTACTCAAATCTGTAACATCTTCAACACCATCATCGTCTTCTTCGATTGTCTTCATTGGAATCCTTCATCTGACCGGTTTCGTAGACGACGCAGTGAAGAGAAACGATTGCTTTGGAGATCTGATATCATGCCTACTGAAACCTGCAATTTCGTCAATGATTGGTGGCTACAGTGTACAAATCGGTGAGACATTTGATTATTTGAAGGTCATTCATCTAGGGTTTTTAGAGAGATGAAAGATCTGATTTTGTTTTTACTGTGGACATGTGTATAAAAGCCCAATTTTTTTTTTTGAAAAACATCCAAAGCCTAATGTACAATTGATGATGCACAAAAAAGTTGCAAAGTTATATAGGTTTTAATAATAATAATAATAATAATAATAATAATAATAATAATAACAGTAGAGTGACGAACCGAGTCAATGTAGTATTTAGAATGATTTTATTAGACAAAATTTGTCTGATGTAATTCAAAAAATCAAGTCGTGTTTTATGTCGATCGAAAATTATAAAAACAAATACTGATGTTGGTTCCGATAACACCAATACTGATACCAATGTTTTTGGTCAGTACCGACTCAGTTCATCATTGTACCAGTGTACCATTATTTCGAATACAACTCCGTTTAAAAAAAACTATAGTGAAATGTCGATGAAAAATTTAACGCAATCACGCATTTAGTTATTATAAAAACCAACGAACCACAGTTGTAAGTAGGGGTGTTCAAAAAACTCGTGGCTCGCAGCTCGCTCGAAAAAAGCTCGAAGAAAGCTCGGCTCGAAATTGGCTCGGTTGTTAACGAGTCAGCTCGGCTCAGCTCAGTTTGTAAACGAGCCGAGCTCGAGCTTGGTCTGGCTCGGCTCGTGAGCTGGCTCGATAAGGTTTACTTCCTTCATTTTTTTGTCCCACATCGCTTAGAAAACAAAAACTAAGGGAGTATTCCCCCTATAAAAGAAAGTAAAGACAATGGACAAAGTGAATTAACTATTTATACTTGCATATTTAGCCTTATGGTTAAATTAAATGGCAATTATGTCCCTTAGTTTATGAAGAAATTCATTTTTAACGGCATTTTAAGTAATAAATTTGCGGTTTTTTGTTAGTTCGAGCTAGATCGAGCTGAGCCGAGCTAGCTCGAATTCTAATCGAGTCGAGCTCGAGCCTCAAATCTCAGCTCGATTTGAAATTCGAGCTCGAGCCGAGCCAGCTCGAATCAAGTTCGAGTCGAGCTCGAGCTAGGTCTAGCTCGACTCGACTCGGCTCGTTTACAGCCCTAGTTGTAAGGAAAAATAAAATTATTCAATTAAAATGCATATTGTTCATAGTATAGGGTGTTTAATTGAAATATAAAAATAAAAAATCAAACAACTTTTAATTGGATTTAAAATAAAAAGACAAAAAGAAAAACACTTTTTTGTATAATTTGCAATTGTAATATAGTCATTTTGTTCACCAGCCTCTTAGTTCAGTAACTTAATGTATCTAACATATGAAAAATAAGCTTTTTTCTTGAAAAAAAACCATCGAAAATGCATACGATTAATGCTACCCTACAAATACATGAAGAAAATATGCGGTGATGTAATTCTAACACGAACACGATAACATGACACAAACATACACGAAGTTAACAAGTTTTGCGTTTAACCTTAACATGTTTCGTGTCTATAGTAGGTCGACACGATAAGACCTGTTTAATTTTTTGTCGTGTTAATGTTTACCTATTTCATGTCTGTGTCGTAACAGGTCGTGTTCGTGTCTTAATAGGTCACGTCAGACACGATATGACCTGCTATGATCTGTTAAGATTTAAGACCATTATACAATACCTGTTAATTGCTAGATATCAAACATGTAGTAACAGGTCGTGTTCATGTCTTAACATGTCGTGTTTGTGTCTTAACAGGTTGTATGATACGCTGGTAGATTTCTCGTGTCTTAATAGATCATTTCGTGTAACTTGTTTATTATCAAGCTCGTGTTCGTGTTTGAAAAATCTAACACGATAAGATTTCATGTCGTGTTTGTGTTTACTTGTTTTGGGTTCGTGTCTTATCATATGTGGGTCTTAACAGGTCGGGTTGATGCGAAATGCTAACCTTAAAATATGCATGCTTTCAACAAAAACTAACAAAATTTGTAGGTATAAGATTAGACTGAGTGTAGTGGGGCGACTCCCACCCCCAGGTCGCCTGGGGTCGCCTGGAACACCGCCCCCGGGGGCGACTTGGGTGGCGACCCCCTCTTGCCCAACCTCTTCTCGTCGCCCACTCAACACACTATTCTGACAACCACACTAGGATTAGCACATGGTTATTTGATTAGATCAGGACACATGGCCGCCATTTTCTTAACACACATTAAAGACAATTTACACTATCATGCACACTAGGATTTGCACATGGTTATTTGATTAAATGGGTGCCACGTGTCGCAAGACGCCCCACCCAGCAAGGTTGCCCCACTACCCCTTTTTTGGTCAAAATCCTCTTATGTGACGTGGCGCCACTTGTCGCAAAACGCCCACTCAAAAGGTTGCCCCACTACACTCAGTCTTAGTACCCTAAAAGTAATGAAAATAATAATAATTATTATTCTTTCTTTCCCTTGTCTCTCTACATAGCATTCAAGATTCAATCTTTCTTTCCAACAAAATTCGGTTGATTCTAATCTACACATACATGAAGATAATCTTTTGAGTACATGCTTACCAATCTAAATAACATTTATACTATATTATAATGATACCTAAAAATAAGAACTTCTTCCCTCTTTATTTATAAAAACACTCCTAAAATGATGGTAACTTGGTCTTTTAAACACTAATAATTATATTTTCGTCCCTCCTATTATTACACTTAAATCCCTTTATTTTAACAAAATTATGGCTAATTAGTTACAGTTATCCCCTTCCACAACAAACTTGTAGGATCGTGAAACGATCTAAACGAGTCTATAAGAAGATTTCTCGGTCTAATCAGAGGTGGAATTCATTGATTAGACTTTTTAACAGCTTGATTCACTTTTAAATATCTTGTATTATTGATTTCACACGTTTACAGATTAGATGACACTTCGGTACCGGAATCATGAACCTTACAAATGACAAGGCACAACACCTATATATAGGGACGGGTATTTCGCACGGAATGACACTAAACCATTTCGTGCGAAATGGCCAATGGTCATTTCGTACGAAATAGCTCTTTGCTATTTCGTGCGAAATCAACTTCAATCATACATTCTCGTTTTTCGTGCCCTGATCTTTCTAAACTAGTACAAGACTCGATACAAGACGAAGTCGACAGACATATGCACCAACAGACTCCCCCTTGGATGTTGACGAAGTCTTCGGTGTCGAGTCTTCACAGTCTTCAGTCTTGATCAGAGTTCGGGCTTTTTCAAAATTATCTGATAGTGTAAGCATCCTCAATCTTTATCTCTTCTCTTGACTAATCTCCCCCTTGAATGAAGATCTTAATCTTTAATCTTCTCATTCTCTTTCAGACTCCCCCTTAAGCTGTACTGGGATCGTAGTCTGTCTTTTACAAGCTCCAGAAAAAAAAACCTGCACATTCTCTACCCAAGACATAAATTTCACAAATTTTAAAATTTGACAAATTTATTCTTCGATCATCACATGTAGAAACAACCTCAAACCATCAAATATTATAATATAACATTTCTCAATTTACCTCAACTATTTACCTTTTTCTTATCTCAAACAAACTTACCCAAACCTGTTCGTCATGTTTAGCACTCGGAATTTTGAAAATCAGCTTTTCAACATCAGTTGTCTAAAATCTTTTTGTATTTTACAAAATCTATGCTAAAACACTCCGAAAATCTTTTTGAACTGTTGAAATTAAAGAAATGCAGTAAAGAAATATTTACAGACAATAATTTTTGTGAGTTTGTGTAAGAAGATCATATCAGTATTTAAAACAAAACACCAACACCGTTAAGCTTTAAACATTTTAAGTTCTAAACAATTCACTTAGATTTCTCAATTTACCTCAACTATTTACCTTTTTCTTATCTCAAACAAACTTACCCAAACCTGTTCGTCATGTTTAGCACTCGGAATTTTGAAAATCAGCTTTTCAACATCAGTTGTCTAAAATCTTTTTGTATTTTACAAAATCTATGCTAAAACACTCCGAAAATCTTTTTGAACTTTTGAAATTAAAGAAATGCAGTAAAGAAATATTTACAGACAATAATTTTTGTGAGTTTGTGTAAGAAGATCATATCAGTATTTAAAACAAAACACCAACACCGTTAAGCTTTAAACATTTTAAGTTCTAAACAATTCACTTAGATTGTCAGTATACTGATCCACTTAAATTTTCACACAAAGTTCAACTGTTTCAAGATACGAGATTAATGTTTTAGAGAATTAAACTTATTCGCGTGTCCCACCTCAGAATATACTCCCGTATCCAGATCCCAATATTCAGTCTTACAGGTGAGTATACCTAGATGATATCTGTAAAGGGTTAAATGCGAGGGCCATGAGAGCTCAGGCTATTGCTTCCGCAAAATCAGAGAGATGATGGCTTCGACTTTAGGTGTGTTCCCTTTAGAGAAACTTTTCTTCAACACCACATGATTAGCAGTTTGCAATGTTTCATCATTTTTATGCTGAGGGAGGTGCTAATATTTCAAGCAAGCGAAAAATATTATACGGGGACTAGGCCATTGCTTTCGCAAAATCAGAAGTCCCGGGATAATACCCCAGATATCACTAAGCATAAAGACCTAGTATCTCAGAAAGAGGGATCTTTCAAACAAGATTTCGGGGGTTACCCATATATCCGAGAGATGTTCCCCACGAGATAAGTAAGTTTGAAATTTAGGTTTATATCTTGAACCCAATCTACTAATGTGTAAAAACCTACTGGCATATCATCAATGAGACCGTTTATCACATTTGACCTTCCAATTCTTTAGCATGCTGTGAATGTCCACTGATGTGCTATCATTTCCTCTTTTATACAACAAAACTCATTTTTTATTTTATCATTTTTTTACTTTTTCAAATTTTCTAATGTTTTTTTATTTTCTAAAATTTCTTACTCCCCCTAAAATTCAAAATCATTTAAAGAAACTTTGAAAATAAACTGTACAACTAAAGTGACAACTGTTGTGAATTGCTTCAGAACGCCATCCACTTGGCATAAACAATCAGAACTCCCCCTTACAACAAACTATTTTCCCATTGAGATTTCAAAACACTTAAGTTTGTTTTAATCAAAATGATTTTTCCGGAAAATTAGTTTTGTTGAATTTCACAAACCACTTGTAGGTCAACATATCTCTTTCGTGAATTTTTCAATAAAGATGCCGATTCCTGCTCCACTATTACCATCTTGGGAGTTCCGGCAAGTCAGAATTTTTAATTTGAAAATCCTGTCACCCAAGCTTGACCAGCCTTGGGTGATTTTGACTCACATCTATCCCACCATCTTTTTTATTTGTAAAATTCTTTTACGCCCTTCACTTTTCCGTCAACCATCTTTCCGAAAATATGTTTAACTTTTCCATTAAACACTTTTTCAGCATCAAATTCTTTCTTACCAGCAAAGAATTGATCTGAAATCTCAACTTTACCAACTTTCAACTTCAAGTTTTCTTTTGACAATGGCGGAAAGTTTTCTTCATTCATTTCTGGAACGGAATTCTTCTCGCTTTTCACAACAAATGACTCCTCTGACTTTGACGTGTCAGATTCATTGTCAGAACTGGTTTCTGAACTTTTAACAACCCATTTTTGTTTGTTCAAATCGACTTTTCTTTTGTAAAAACGTTTCGAACTTTCACCAGTTTCGAAAGTCGAATCTTTGAATTTTTTAAAACTTTCTGTTGGTTGTTTCTTTTCATCAACACATTTCTTTTTCAATTTTGAGTTAGAAGTAACTCCCTGTTTTGTGTTGATGGACATTGGGCAGTTCCAAGCAATGTGTCCAACTTCTTGGCATTTGAAACAGGTTCTTCTTTCAACTCTCTTCTCAGATTCTTTCACCAGATTCTTTTTCCTTTCAGCAAGAAACTCTTTGTTTGTTTGTCTCCAGAATGGTTTCTTCTCTTCTTCTACTGAACTTGCACCTGAATCAAATTTAGTTTTTGTTTTATAAGTTTTCTCATTTTTATAATTTTCCGGAGGAATGAAACCTAATCCCTGCTTTTTGAAATTACCGTTATGATTTGGTTTCTTTCAATAACCTGAACCAGAATTATAACCCTTTTTCTTGTTCAATCTCTGTTAAACTCTTGAAGTGTACTTTTTAGGTTTTGATGAAGATTTAAATCTTTTATTTCAGAAATATTAATTTCTGTTAATTTGAAAACCTGTTTGATCATTTCAGATTTGACACTTCTTATTAGAAATTCCTTATCAGAATATAATTTGTCTGATTCAATGAAAGTATATGCCACTTTGATTGGATCGTCATTCAAATTAGATTTTGATAACATGAATTCTTTATTGTAAACCCGTTTAACCGGTGAACTCGGACTCTTGTCTGATGAACTTGAACTTTCAGATTTAGACTCCGACTTTGACTCTTCAACCATATCCAACACCTGATCGACAACTTTCTTTAATAACTCAGACTCATGATCAGTGTCAGACGTTGTGAATGTAACATCAATGTTATCTGGTAACTCATCAATGGTTTCAGACTTTAACTTGATGTTGACTTGTTTCCAGAATGGTTTCTTCTCTTCTTCTTCCATAAATCTAGCAACAAGACCTGAACCGGTTGGAATGTATTTGTCCCAGCTAAAACCATCTGCAACCTTTTCATCATCTTGATTAACAAGATAAGCTTTTTTCTTTTCAACATCAATGGCACGGGATGAAGATGGTTGTTGATCAATTTGATGAAAATTGATTTTTGATAATAATCATTCTTTTCTTGTCTTCCGGTTGCTTCTTTATTTTTGCATTCTCGTTTAAAATGTCCCCTTTCTTTGCAACGAAAACAAGTGACCTTTGATTTGTCAAACCCTATTGGAGATGCACTCATTTCACGAAAATCATCTCTACCGGTGATTTGTTGGAATTTTTCTGCTCTTCTAACAGCACTAGCTAAACACCATTTGATATTTATCAACTCAAGTTCTACAACATCAATTTGATCATAATCCTCTTTTGTGAGCATCGAATTTCTGATTCAACCAGCAACTAAGCTATTATACGATTCTAACATAGCCACAAGTGATGCCATGTGTTGCTTAGCTATTTCTGGAGAAAGATTTTGACCATTTTGAATATTCAATGTGACATTGCATTGCAGATTTGTTGAATTCTGTCGTTGAGGACTTGGTGTTGTGAAATTCGGATCAAAACTTGAATATGAAGATGAATATCCACCACTCTGAGTTACTGTGCTACCATTTGTTCCAGAAGAACTATCAGCACTAAAAGCAGTCTTAATCTTTGGACTCGGAGTAGTCTCAAATTTGTTTCCTCTGTAGTATAGACTGACATCTTGTTGAGCATTTGGATTATTCATGATAGCCGTTTTCTGAATATCCAATTCATGTTCTTCAATCTTCTGAATAAATTTTGCCAAGTTCATACTTTTAGATTTTCTCATGTGTTTTAAGATCAGCAAATATGTTCCCCATTTTTGTTGTGGTAACGCATCAGCTAGTTTATCCACCCATTCATCATCATCTTTCTTTATTTCCAATCTTCCCATCTCCAGAACAAGATGACAATATCTATCAATAGTTGCTTTTGTTGTCTCTCCTTCAAATGCAACAAACAGATCAAATGACTTCTTTAATAAAGCTTGTTTGTTCTTTATCATATCAGCACTTCCTTTAAACTTGTTAATCAACGCCAACCAGATTGATCTCGCAGTTCCTTGATGTTGGAGTAACACATAGATATCTTCTTTTACAGATTGTTGAAGAAGACTAATCATCAATTTTTCACTAGTTTATTTCAATTTTTCAGTCGTTGAAAAATCACTAAAAGCTTTTTCAAGCCCACGTTCATCCTTCATCTACTTCCAATGAACACCATGCATCAAATTTATAAGCTTGCACCCAATTTTCAAAACGGTTTTGCCACCCTTTAAAATCCTCTATGTACATAAGCTTTGGAGGCTTTTGAGATGTTCCCGTTTCATTTTCAATTTCAATGGTTTCGACAGCAGAGATTGGGGCAGCTGGAGTGGTTGCAAACGCATTGTAAAATTCCTCTTCCATGTTTCGGTAACCTGTTACACAAGTTCACAAAGTTCAAACAACAATGAAAGTTCACATGAAATGAGAACTCAAACGAAACGAATTGGTGTGAAATAGCTTTTCAAACGAAATAGTTCACACAAAATACAGATTTCAAACGAAATAGCCCTCTGGTACAAAATAGATGTTGATTTCGTACGAAATGAATATCCAACAGTTGATTTCGTGCGAAATGAAACTTAAGAATTTGATTTCGTGCGAAATAGATTCCACAGAGGTGATTTCGTACGAAATGAGGTTTTAAAACTTGATTTCGTGCGAAATGATATGACAAATTCACACGAAATAGTCTATTTCGCGCGGAATGCTGCTGACGTCACCATGATCGATCTGATTTTTGTTAAATTGATCAAGTTTTAAGCTGAATTAAGGTCTAATTCTTTCAAGGTTTCATTAAAACATTGTTTCGCTTATTATATGTGAAATTTAATCCATTTTGACCAAGTTTTCACAGTTAATTTTGAAAAGAAGGTGTAGAAGTTAGATTTTTTGAGCTGAATCGGCAAGAACTCTTCCTCCTGAGCTCTGATACCACTTGTAGGATCGTGAAACAATCTAAACGAGTCTATCAGAAGAGTTCTCAGTCTAATCAGAGGCGGAATTCATTGATTAAACTTTGTAACAGCTTGATTCACTTTTAAATGTCTTGTATTATTGATTTGACATGTTTACAGATCAGATGACACGTCGGCATCACTTCGGTACCGGAATCATGAACCTTACAAATGACAAGGCACAACACCAATATACAGGGACGGGTATTTCGCACGGAATGACACTGAACCATTTCGTGTGAAATGGCCAATGGTCATTTCGTACGAAATAGCTCTTTGCTATTTCGTGCGAAATCAACTTCAATCATACATTCTCGTTTTTCGTGCCCTGATCTTTCTAAACTAGTACAAGACTCGATACAAGACGAAGTCGATAGACATATGCACCAACAAAACTTATAATTATTTTACGTATTATTGTCATATCTTATAGACTATAATGTTTTAAAAAAATCCGAAGGTACCATGATGACCTACTCATTTTTGTCGACGTTTCGATAGTTGTCTTGGTCAGTATTGTTGTGCGAATTAAAATGTACAAGTAGATGATGCATTAGTGTACAAGTTATTAAAGCAGTGTGTCCTATCACATTTCAAATGCTCAAGACTCTCAATGTTGTTGTCATTCTAATCATTTTAAAAATATTCCAACCATTTTCACTCCGATTTTTGTTTGATTAAGATTGTTCACCGATTTGTTCCGACAACTCTAAACCTTGCACATACGGGTTTGATATGAGCTTTGTTCGTATTCTGTATGTTTGTGTATTTACCTGGTTAGGTGTACACACTTACATAGGTTAGCAATTAGTAAGTTGACATCAAACAAACTCACTTGTTTAATCCAATTTGTTATATTACAAAACTTTATATAATACCATATTTAACAAAATGGAATTTTAGTTTTCATAAAAAAATTAAAAAAACGTTTTTAGAAGCATTTTCGTTTTCATAAAACCTTTTTTTTATAAAAACTTTTTTTAGAAGCTTGGTAAATAAGTTTCCCACCAACAAACTTTTAGGAAAAAAAAATCCATAATCGAAACATAGTACATATTCAAAAACTGAATACCAGATTGTGTGGCATTTTTTAGGGATTATAAGTTCAAAAATACTCTTATAGATAATATTAGTTAGTTGAAAAAAGCTACATGTTATTTAATTCGTTGGTTTATAGGTTCTATAGTACAATTCATTAGTTTTTTTCACTTCAATAAATTTCTTGTTCTTTAGATATAGTATAATTCATTAGTTTTTTTCACATCAAGAAATTTCTTATTCTTTAGAATTCTTGGTTTACAGGTACTTCAATTTTCTGTTGCGTATAACTTTGATTTATTCTTCTATGCTCACACTTAACATTCATCTTATTTATTATTTAGTGGTTTTGGAGCTTCAATATTCATCCTTTCAGATCTTTACACAGGTATGAATGTTTCTAAAACATGATATATTGTTTGTTTGTTTTTTTCGTTTTTATATTATGTTTAACTGTGAACGTCGTTTTTTATCCTCTATTATATATAACAGTAACATGATAAAAATATGTAACTAAAATACTTAACATTTTTTCCAGTCCTCAAACTGCTCCAGCTACTACTACTGATGATGTATCAGTTAAAGAGGAAAACAGAGAAGAAACTCATCCTCGAAAGGATGTAAAAATCAAACAAGAAGAGATACAAGAAATTCTGGAGGACGCTGATCTCGATGATGACAAATGATGGTGTGACAAAAATAGATGACACACTTAAGATGTTTAAGCCGTATGATTACTAAATTGATCTCATCATGATGCAAAGTAATTGACACTTGAGCTTTTAGTTTTCAACTTTTATATTTAAGACTTATATTTCCTTATTCGAGTGCTACTTTATATAACTTTTATTTATGTTTAAGACTTATTTTTTTTCTTATTTGTGTGTTACTTTATTGCATCAATGGTTTCTTTAAGTACTTGAAAATTTAAGTTCTAAATGTAATAATTACTATACACGTGTAATACTTATGACATATATCCACCACAATAATGCTACCATAAATATTATACGAATAAAAAAACTACCAGAAATGAGTGTCGCAATGCAGATTGTCGCCCCCGCCGCATCACTCGGGCACCCTTCTAGTATTATATCAATCAATTGTGCTCGAATTCAAGAAACTTCATAATCGAGAGTTCAAGTACCTGCTTAATCTAGTTCAGGTCTCAGAGCACTTCAATCTAACCCTTGTTTGGACATTTTTACAAAAATAGATAGAGATTATTGAAAGCAAGGAAGATGAAGTTTATGGTTTGTGTTCAAGAGTTTGTCTATACAAGAATAGACGGTAATTAAATTCACATTCACTATTAGAATAAAATGAAGATGAAGTGTAAAATCAGACATAAATATCATACTATCAATTACCAAATCTGTTTGTAGAAAAGGAATGAAGTAAATATGTAACATCTCAAAAAACGGATTTGGTAATTAAACCAAATTAACTGGGGATGAACCGGTAAAACACCAGTAATGCTAAAAGTTCACCCGATAAACACTAGGATTTAAATAAATAAACCTAATGTTAAATAAAAGATAAATGAATGCCTTTTTAGAAAATAAAGTTTATAAAAGGTCCGGACTATCGGGGCTTAAGTTAAGTCGGGTTGTAGCATCCCCGAACTTAGTTAATTGAATTATAATGTTCGTTGGATGAATTGAGAAGAAGTAAACAACTAGGAATATTAACATAGTTAAAATGGTAGTTTATTTATAAAGGTTAAGTTACAAGCAAACAAAATAACAAACCAAACATTAGGGGCTGAAATGGAATATGTTTGTAAGTTGTATGTATAAAAACAAAAATATATTAAAACACACACATAGTGTGTGTGTGTGTGTGTGTGGAACGTACAGGAGATAAAGAGAGGATCCTCTCTTTAGCCCTAAATAACAAAATTCAGCCAAATGAAGATGAAATTGAGGTGGTTTTCTTTGCATGATTGAGGATTTTGAACCATCACTCAAAATCTAACATGTTCTCGAAATCCTATTTCTTTATTAGGTTGTTAATGTGAACTAAAAGGTGGTTGCTATTAAATAATTGGTTTTGTAAATACTTAATTAATCAAAATCAGATAATTTTCACAAAACCAAATAGCTTAACTTGAATGGGCTTCTGATGTATCACTTCTGCCCAAAGGTGATTTGAAACATCTATTTATTGTTCAAGTATTATAAAAGCTATGTTAATTATACATTACAAACGTGAATGTCTTATTTCTGGCCAAAGCTGACTTAATTCATTTATGTCTAGCATACTTAACAAGTTCATAACTAAGGTATTGTCTTATTTCTGGCCAAAACTAATTTGTCATAATTACTTTGCACACATACTTAAATGATTTCACTTCTGCCCAAAGGTGATTTGTCTTTGTTTAAGTAGAATTTTCAAATTAGTCAATTATTTTGATGTTAGTAATAGACATGTCACAACTTCTTCAAATAATGATCCTCACATTAATGATCCTTCATTAATCTTATGATCATTTTTTGTCTGCCTAACTTTTTTAGTACCCATAACATTACTCATTGTAACTTTCTTATATAAACCAGTATCTCATCTTATCTAATTCCTAAACCTAATATGTTTTACTTTACTTAAAGTTTCTATAAAATTAGCTCTTAAATTAAATCGTTGATTATATTTAAGACACGATAATCTTATTGATTTCTTCTGATAAAAATGCCACAGAAGAAAAGTAGAGCATGATATAAAGGATAAATCGAACATGATGTCTCTTATGATAATCAAGAACTCTCTAACAAAATGCTATCACTAAAGTTAATCCATATTAAGTTTTTCCTACAACTAATCTAATTTTATGAAATAATCAGAAGAACTCCTAAGATGCATGTCTTCATTTCTGAAGAAACACTGGTTTAATTGACCGGAATCAACTGAACCAGGGGGTTTGAATCTGCATAAAAAGGGTTAAATCTTCTCGTCCGATTCATGGGTGAATGATCTTCTTCCTCTCATGATAACTGCAAAACAACCACCGTTAGACTCACCACGGGGAGAATGGGGGTTGTCTCCGTAACCACCCTCCGGCGTGAGAATAAGTACAAGTTTTGATGAAGAAGAAGAAATGAAAGTGAAGTGAATGTAACTTGAGAATTATACCTAAATTATCCTTCTATTTATAGCCGAAGTTTGGGCGGGAAAACTTGTTGGTAAAAACTTGACGGAAAGTGCTCTTTCCGTAAGCGGTTATTTTTCTCTCCGTTAATCACTAACGATTTGAGTAAGCACACGGATCACGATTTTGATCAACGGTGGGGGTATTGCCATGTGGAAAGTGGGTAAGTGAAGTTCTCTCTTCAATTCCGTGCCATCATCGTGACTTCAAGAGGGCCTGGGATGATGCCACGTGGCCATTCGGTTATAACCGACTGGTGGTGCACGATGGAGCCTTCTAGAAGAATATAGCTGTAATCCTGTGTGGATCTTTACTGTGTGGAATCAGAGAAGTTATTTTTATCCAAGTCTGGATATTAATTATGCGGAAGTGTTTGTGTAACACCCCAAAAATGCAAATTATTTATTTTAAATATTATGTTGGTAAACTAACTAGGATTAAAATAACCTAGTTAGGTAAAAATCTTGTAGTGACTTATAAAAGGGTTAAAGACACTAAAAATAATAACTTAATGATAGTTGAGGGACCAAAAGTGATTAAAATGGAATTAGTAATAATAAAATAAATTAAAACTCAAGACACTCACATTGGTGTGTGTCTGAGTTCGACCAGAGGCAAAGGGGGCGACCAGGAGAAGAACTCCAACCCTAGTTCTTGTCTAAATTCACAAATTGAAGGTCAAGATCAGCCCCAAAATGAAATTCGAGCTAAGATTAGTGATCTCCATTACAAGGGGGTCATAAGGTATGTAAAATTTGATAAGAAATCTCTACTTGAAATTCTCATGATTCTAGGGAGATTGAAATCTGTTGATGCATGTTGGTTAAATGAATAAATTAAGGATGATATAGTGTCTAGGAGTAAACCCTAGACAACTATAAGTGAAATCATGTCTAATCTCTGAAAATCTCATGAACACATTGAAGGTGATTCATGGGTTTTGTGAGAAGTTGATGAACACTAGGGTTTAGAAGGTTATTCTAGTGTAGATTGATTCATAGAAACTGATTTCTGAAAAGATTTGATGTTTAATTCTAAATGTGATAGCTTGATTTATGTTAATTTAGGCTAAGCGACAAGCCATGAACTTGAATATAAAAGATATAAAATCCTGCCCTTTAAGTGTTTGTAAAAATGCCTCAAAGAAGGCTCGAAACTGAAATTTTGAAGTTAAAAAGCACAATTGCGACGTTTTGGCAAATTATGTGATATATGATTTAAAAGAGTTCTAAATGCGTCATGATTGAACTCTATAGGAAAAGATACTGGAGCGTCGAGTGGACAAGTCGGTGGTGATTTGCGTTTGAAGGGCGTGCACTAAAGGTATATAACTTGATTTGTTACATTGAGTACTTTGATACTAGAATATGTATAGTTGCGTTGTAAAATAATGGTTGTATTGATTTATGCGGCAATGTTCGTTATTTGGATTAGTAGGTTAAAAGTCGTTTGGTAGTCATTACAATGGTGGATTCCATAGATGAGCCAAACGGGTCGAATAAACAATTAGTATGTGGCTAAACGCTTCGTTAATATGGTTATTTGGTCCTTGTTATTGTTAATGATAAGTATATTAAAATACGAGATTTTGGTAGTTTGGTTTGTTTGAATGATTAACTTCCTAAGGGCAATTAACGGGTCATTAAGAGAAGGTACAAACCGAGTAACGGTAGTATCTTACTCGTAGATTTCGAACCCTAGTGATGGGTAGTGAAATACTAAATACGCAAACCGATGATGGGAGCGTAGGTGTTGAAAATAAAGAACCCATTATTGGGATCTTCTTATTTAGAAGTGATATCCCGTTCATGGAAGTTTGGGTGAAATGAATAAACGGGTCAAACAACAAAGTTACAGAATCTACCGTAAGTTACGGTCTCTACCGTAACTTACGGTAGAGAACAAAGTGTTACGGTGGTTCACTACTGTTTTACGGCAGACTAGTGTCACACAGCAACTACCGTAACTTACGGTAGATACCGTAAGTTACGGTAGAGTCCAGTAATTTTTGTTAAAATTCTACAAATCTTAGTTAATCGAATCCGTTTCTGAGCGTAGTTTCGATTATGCAAATTTTCTAAGAACACTAATACTAATATTTGTCAAAATCTCCAGTTTTTAGGTATTGCAAGTACGTGGATGATGGTCAAGACAATGCTCTCTTGAACCGAACACAATCTTTTGAAGCTTCCGCATTAGATTAACTTCGTTTTAGACAATGTTTATATTGTAAATAACTTGTTAATCATGTTTTGAATGACGTACTAGTTAAGTAATTGTCTAGAATGTAATCACTCTTAAACTTGAATTTTGTACACATTTTGAAGTAAAGTACCGTCTTATGTAAATTCATGTGTATTTACATAAAATTCCTATAAAATTTAGATGGGTGTTACAGTTTGCTAGGATTTTTATCCCATCTGTTATGGAGATTGGCGCAAGGATTCGCTAGTTTCCTTTTGGTGCGCAGGTGTAGGATATTGTTTTCCTTCTAAGTTCTCTTTGTAGGACCAGTGCGCGGCTGCGCAAGGTCTAAAGAGGGTTAGGAGGATAAGGTTGTGGTATGGTCCCAAGTACTTGAAGCAAGGTTTTTGGGACCTTACCCCTTCAACTCCCCCCAGTCTAGTGTTGCTCTTATGCAAATAAGTGGAACACTGGACTATGAGAGATAGGTGCTTTTTGCTGTAAAGTTTTTGGTTTTGAAAAAATGGAAATCTTCTTGAAGAAGATTTTTGAATTTTTTACTTTATTTTGAACTGTTCAATTGGCGAGAAGCTTTCTAATCATGAGTTTGAATATTGTTACGTCACCCAAAAATGGAAACGCACTTTGTATTACCTTTTCGTCTTCTCACTGAACTGTAGCTTTTGGAATGCGTGCCGACGTTGTCAGGATGTATTTAATGGGTAATGACGCTTTGCAGTGGCAGCGCTGTTTCAAAGGGGGATGATTTGACACTTAATCATCAAAATTTCGGCCATCGCTGACGTCATTTTGTTTGCACTATATATACATATAGAAGTTATAAAACTTTACCAAATTTGCCAATATGAGAGTTAGGCGTCAATTCCGTTCCCAGAGAATTTCAAAAATCTTGAATGTTTTCGAACTGCTGAAGGTTTACTTCTGCTTGCAGGCTTATCGCCGGAAGAAGCTGCTGGAAATGGGGAAACCTCTGGTTCTGTTCCTTATAAGTCTACAGAGGTGGGTTGTGCTCCCCTATGTTCTGGAAATGCTGACGGTGAAGCGGTTACCCGGTTGTCTCCTAACGTCCTGATTCAACGATTTTCGGTTGATCGGAAAAGTCGATGTTCTATAGTGTATCAACAACATCGAAACAATTTCCCTTCTGTAATTCATGCCGGAAGTCAGGTGGTACCTGCTGCTGGTGATGACAATGAGTTGATTGTCGATTCCACCCGTTAGAATGGTATGGGGCAACATTGTATACCTCTGCCGAGGTTTTAGCTATGTTTCCCGGTGTCTAGTTTGTTTATTTTATTTTGATGCACTGCCATGTTTTGTAAATTTTGTTAATGTGCTTTGTTGCACAAGTAACTTTTTGATGCACAGTTATGCATATATGTTTTTTGTTATTGCGCGTGGTGCGCTAGTGATATAAGTTATGTTTGAATTACAATATGTTGCATGTGTATAATTACTTTGTCTAGGTAAAGCGAATGAGAATGGTATTGAGCTCATGTGTGAACGTAGGTCTGGACTGTGTGCGGGACTTGTGCCCGATAGACCGCTCATGAGGCTTACAATGTTTCACCATATTGTTTTCGCGTGTACCAAAAGGAATTACATGCAATTTGTAATAAACAATAAAACATGTAAGGATAATATTTGTATTAAGAAGGCGGGGGGGCCGATGGATACAAAGTGAATAATTAGAATAAATACATTTCCTGTATAAGTGTTTGGACTTCTATGCCGAATGGCTTGGCAACATGTAGCACCTGCGCAGCTGCTGCGCGTTCTAGGTGCGGGGAACGTCTGTTCCGTCGAGCCTCTTTAAGGTGTATCCCCCTTTGCCTAGGACTTCGTGGACGATGTACGGTCCTTCCCATTTAGGTGCTAATTTGACTGGCTTTTCCGTGTTGGACGCTTCGTTATCGCGCAGGACGAAATCTCCTGGAACGAAGGTGCACACACGTACGCGCGCGTTGTAGTATTTTTCTAGTTTGGATTTATACCTTGCTTCTGCGATGGCTGCATTCTCGCGCCTTTCCTCGAGAAGGTCCAGATCCATCCTTCGTTCTTTTTCATTATCTTGTTTTTCCATGGCGATCATGCTAAATTCTCTTTGAGAATGTCTCCCCAGTAGTACATCATGACGTGACGTTGCTGGCATAACCATGAAATTTACTGTGACAGTGCGCGAGTGTTCGCCATCTGAGAGAGTCACAGGAAAAGCGATTTGTCCCAGCGGAAAGACAGCTTTGTTGCAGAAACTAGTGAGAGGGAAATCAACTGGTTTTAAGCGTGCCTTATCTTCTGGGTCAAGTTATTTGAAACAATGTTCATAGATTATATCCATTGAACTTCCTGGATCTATGAACATATAATCAGTTCGGTAATGGCCGAAGATACGGGTGATAATTACTGGACGTTCTTCTTGAGGACCTCCGGGGACGACAGGGAATACAACTTGTTGCTCTCTCCAATGTTAATTATGGCTTCGTTTGTTCGGCCTTCGTGAGGGACCTCCTTGTACCATATATATCTGCTTGGGTTTGACTCCATGGTGATTGGTATCCTTTGATTTTCGTACCATATCTCCATGACTACTGAATTGGATATCCCACTGACAAGTCGACTGTGGGTTGTCACACCCCAATATTTCCACGTATTACCGGTGGCCCGGTGGGGAGTATCGTGACGTAATTGATATCATCATAGTCAATCAATCACAGTATAATGCACAGCGGAAGTCTAAAAGTAATTTATACAAACCCATTTGAAAGTACAATAAAATATTACACAACAGATTGTAAATGGATCCACAGGCGGATCTAAAACAGAAAGAAATATTGTTCAACAGATCTTATTATCAAAAGCTTGCAAGACTCTTTATTTAATACTCGGAGTGTCCAGCCCATTACGCATAGTACCTGCACTTAACCTTTTAAAAATACGTCAGTTTACACTAGTAAATACAATTAACTGACTCTTTTGAAAAGTGTTTATAAAATTGATTTAAATGCACAAGGCACAAATATTCTTTTATAACTTGGGACAATTAATTAAAATAATCTTGTATACAGATTTACATGTTTGTCGTCCGATCAGGACCCGGTTAGAAGAGCCAGATTAGATTAATAGACACACCACAACTATAGGCCCACAAGAGAGTGAGATACCGTTTATACATACGCAACTGTCAGGTGTATGCCTACACCCCGCGCTTAAGCCATGGCCATTTCTAATGAATGAGCCGAGGATATCCAGGACATGGTCATTAACCCCCCAAAGGCATTGCATCAAACAAGACAGATTAAAACATTTATCTCATTGGTTTAACCACTAATCGATTAAACATTCAACACCCGACCAAGAGGTATTATTATAATACCGTATCCCAAGCCCGTATAACGAAAAATAAGTTAAAAGTATTTACATGAGCAAAAATATAATTTTATTCTCAGCCGTATAACAATCAGCAAGAACAAGTAGCTTTTACTGGGATCCTAATCTGGAACGAAGGTTTGAATAACCTATTAGATTCCTAACGGGTCTTATTTAAGTTATAACTTAGACTGGTTAGTTTTAAAGAAATGTATACGGTTCAAAACTCAAGATTAAGCGAAGACCGGATTAGAATGTCATTTAGACCCAACAAGTATGAAGACTTGTATAAAATGAGTAAACTAAATACATTCTGGATTTTGAAGTAAAAATGAAAAGGTTTGACCCGTTTCGGTTAATCTATGCAAACCAGTTACATAAACCGTACCGAGCACGTATATGCATAACGGGTAACTGGATGAGTCATGAACAAGTTCCATAAGTTATTATGCTTAAAATATGTTGTGATATCAGTAGGATATCTTCCATTATGCCCAAAACGAATTTAAAGTCAATTTAAGTCCCGTAGGGGTAATTTGGTCATTTTACGGCTTATAAAAAGGTTTAAATAGTAAACTGAGGTTCTGGTCTAAATCAATCAGTAAAAATATTTATTTTAACAAGTTATATCAGTAAGATATCATATATATGTGAAAATTATCATTTATAGCCAATATATGCACCGTAGGGGCATTTTGGTCATTTCACATAAGCTTTAAAGTCAAATTTGGAAATCTGAGTTCAAGACTTATACTTACTGTTAAAGTATAAAAATTTATTTATAAAATCGGTAGGTAATAAGTCTTAGGTGCTATATATGGTTTTAAACCATACTATGCGCCTAAATCACATAAAAGTCGGTATTTGACGATATTCAGGTTGTTTAAGGGAATCTGAGATTTTGATCAGTCTCTACCGTTTAAAATAATTTATTTAATGTATAAAATTAGTAGAAAAAAGTTTGACATGTAAAGGATGTGCAAAACTCATTTTATTAGCGAAAGGGGCATTATCGTCAATTATCGAGTCTATGCAAGAACTCTATGTTATGATCAGTTTAAAATTTAACAAAAATTTTCAAAAATCCCTAAATATTATATCTTAACAGTAGGTGGCATGTTGGGTGTCAAAAATCGGGTTTAAATATGACTTATGCCAAAAATGTCATTAAATTAACAAAAAGCTTTCATTTTACGATATCGCGCATAACTTTCATTTTAGACCAGAAATGGATGTCAAATTTTTAGGACATACTTATCTTTTAGTAATAAAGATTTTTGTCCACTCACATTTCCAAAAATTCCGTTTTTATATAAAAGGGCATTATGGTCAACTTTTAAGCACTTAATGGAACATGCAATGCACTAGGATTTCTATGGAACCAAGTTGTATAACCTCAGAGGGTTATACTAACCTATAATATGGTCCTAAAGGAACCCTAAGGCATAACTAAACTAATCTAAATTGGGTCAGAACTGAAAGTCAAAGCAAAAGTCTACTTTTGCGACTCATAGCCACTTTCAATTCGAATAATGGCTGGACCGTTAGTGACTAATCACCAAGTCAAAGCTTAATTGCGCTAACTTTGACTTTCGGTCATTAAGCTAATAAAACTTTAACTATTGAAGCTAAGAACACTTACTAGAGTCCTTAGCACGAATCTAAAACTTGAGAAAGCTTCCTTTAGCTCCAGGAGGCTTCAGAGAGTGAGTTGTGAAGTAAAACTTCAAGTGTGCAAATGAACAAGTGAAACCAAGGCCATTATATAGGAAATTAGATGTCATAAGATCATTGCATTTGTCCCTATGTTGTTACCAGATGTTCCCAAGTGTCCCTAGGGCAGTAAAAACCATTTGCAAGCCCCAGGTATTGCTCAGAACTCATGCAAAGGCGATGGACAGGCTGCAACATGCAGTTGTTCATGTTTCAGTCACTGGCACTGCTGTCGCGACCCGCGTAGACCTGAGAGGATGTCTACGCGGCCCACTAGAACCTGTAAATCCGGTAAAAAGTTTCCAAACTTTGCATTTTTTCAGCCCCTGGTCCATTTTAAGTTTAAATAACTTCAATTTATTGCACTTATGATCCCCATAGTTAACTAACAAGTGTCTTGGGTCACAAATTAACTCCGTTAAGCTCCCGGTTAGTTGCAAGATCCCCCGAAACGTCTTGTTTTCATCGAAACTTCAAGAGATTATTATCCAATATTCTTGACAGAAAAATAAACAAATATTACAATGCTTTTGGGATCGTTAAAAGGTCACTCAGAGGTAACATTTAACATGTTGGCACTTTTAACCCCTATGCTTCGTAAAATTCTCAATTTAAGCACAAACAACTTTCTATGTTCGACAATTTATTCATTCACAAATACTAACATCTTATGAGATCATTCAGAGGCTCAAGTTTGGCATGATGACACATTTGATCCCTCTATACACATACTTTCTTTGTTTGTCCACTTTAGTCCCTCGAACATGATTCGTTACACGATTAAAGTAGCATGACACGTGTCTTTAATATATTGGACATAATTTTACGAGGTGTAACATCCTCACCCCCTTAAAAGAAATCTCGACCTCGAGATTTACTGAAATAAATGAGGGTATTTCTGTTTCATTGTGGATTCAACCTCCCATGTGTATTATGGGCCTCTACGGGCATCCCATTTTACCTTCACTATCGGCACATGCTTCCTTCGAAGCTTCTTGACCTGTCGATCCTCGATCGACAAAGGTTTTTCAACGAATTTCAAACTCTCATCAATCTGCACATCCTTATGCGACATTGCTAGCGACTCATCGGCTAGACATTTCTTTAGGTTGCAGATGTGAATACATTATGTATTCCACTAAGCTCCTCTGGCAGGTTTAGCTTGTAAGCCACAGTTCTGACACATTCGATGATCTAGAATGGTCCTATGTATTTTGGGCTTAGCTTGCCTTTTTTGCCAAAACGCATCACCCCTTTCCAGGGTGACACCTTGAGTAGCACTTTGTCACCTACCTCGAATTTTAGAGGTTTACGCCTTTTATCCGCGTAGCTTTTCTACCTATCCCTGGCAGCTTTCAAATGGTCACGGATTTGAACGATCTTATCTGTCGTTTCGAGGACTATATCAGGTCCTGACAGTTGGATATCTCCAACTTCCGCCCAACAAACTGGCGTTCTGCACTTCCTTCCGTACAAGGCCTCAAAAGGCGCGGCTTGGATACTCGAATGATAACTATTATTATATGAAAATTCAATCAAAGGAAGATGGTCATCCCAACTTCCACCCATGTCTATAACACAAGCTCTTAGCATATCCTCAAGCGTTTGAATTGTACGCTCGCTTTGCCCATCCGTCTGAGGATGATAAGCAGTCCTGAAATTTAATCGAGTCTCTAAAGATTGCTGAAAGCTTTTCCAAAAATGCGATGTGTATCTTGTATCCCTATCAGAGATAATAGACACTGGAACTCTGTGGAGAGATACAATCTTATCCACGTACAACTGAGCTAGCTTATCGAAGCTGTGTGTTTCTTTAATCGGCAAGAAGTGAGCTGACTTGGTCAGCCTGTCGACTATAACCCAAATCGTATCGTTCCCACGTTTCGTTCTTGGTAACTTAGTGATAAAATCCGTAGTTACCATTTCCTAATTCCATGTGGGAAGTTCAGGCTGTTGTAGCAAACCCGACGGCTTTTGATGTTCTTCTTTAACTTGTGCGCACATCAGACATTTAGCCACATAAGTGGCTATAGATTTCTTCAAACCTATCCACCAATAATTTGCCTTTAAATCCTGGTACATCTTATCACTGCCAGGATGAACTGAATATTTCGAACTATGAGCTTCTTGAAGAATCACGTCTCAAAATCCTCCATGGAAAGGGACCCAGATTCGACCATTTAATCTAAGGATCCCATCCTTACCATATGACAATTGATCAGCAATGACGCCTAACTTTTCATTCGGAAAGTTAGTTTCCAAAACAGCTTCCTTCTGAGCAGCTAATAGCTTTTCATTCAAGCTGTTCTTTAGTTCAATGCTTTTGGCATTGATTCTAATAGGCTTAACCCTTTCCTTCCTGCTAAGAGCGTCAGCTACAACATTCTCTTTGCCTGGATGGTAGCAAATTTCGCAATCATAATCATTCAAAGTCTCCATCCATCGACGCTGCCTCATGTTAAGATCCTTCTGGTTAAACAAGTGTTGAAGGCTTTTATGATCAGAATAAATCACACACTTGGTTCCATAAAGATAATGTCTCCAAAGCTTTAGCGCAAATACAACGACACCCAATTCTAAATCATGGGTGGTGTAGTTCTTTTCGTGCACCTTTAATTGTCATGAAGCATATGCAATAACCTTTCCTTTCTGCATAAGCACACAACCTATACCGGTGTGTGGTGCGTCGCAGTAAACAACAAACTGTTCAATCCCTTCTGGCAAAGTCAATACGGGAGCATTGCTCAACTTTTGTTTAAGGATCTCAAAAGATTCTTGTTGTTTGGGACCCCAGTCAAACTTTATATTCTTACGAGTCAACGAAGTTAGGGGTGCAGCAATCCTTGAAAATTTTTCAATGAAACGCCTGTAGTATCCTGCTAGACCCAAGAAGCTACGAATTTCTGTAGGTGTTTTTGGTGCTTGCCAGTTCATGATCGCCTCAATCTTAGTAGGATCCACCTGGATACCACACTCACTCACTACATGTCCAAGAAATTGGACTTCACGGAGCCAGAATTCACATTTAGAAAACTTTGCATAAAGTTTCTCTTGCTGCAGAAGTTTAAGAATACACTGTAGATGATTTTCATGGTCGGCCTCACTTCTTGAATACATAAGTATGTCATCGATAAAGACAATGAGAAACTTGTCCAAATATGGCTTGCAAACGTGATTCATGAGATCCATGAATGTTGCTGGTGCATTTGTGAGCCCGAAAGGCATCACTAAGAACTCGTAGTGACCATATCGAGTCCTGAATGCAGTCTTGTGTACATCTTCAGATCTGACTTTCAACTGATGGTAACCTGACCTCAAATCGATCTTTGAAAAGTAACTTGCCCCTTGCAGCTGGTCGAACAAATCGTCGATCCTGGGTAATGGATATCTGTTCTTGATTGTTACTTTATTTAGCTCGCGGTAATCGATGCACAGACGCATCGAGCCATCCTTCTTTTTCACAAACAGAATCGGTGCTCCCCAAGGGGACGAGCTAGGTCGAATAAATCCATTTTCTAACAAATCGTCCAACTGAGTCCTTAATTCTTTCATCTCAGTCGGTGCCAACCGGTAAGGTGCTCTTGCAACTGGTGCTGTTCCATGAATAATATCGATTATGAACTCCACTTGCCTATCTGGAGGTAAACCAGGTAGTTCTTCAGGGAATACGTCTGGATATTCAGAAATAATAAGGATGTCCTCAATCTTGGGTTTTGGCTCATTGACAGTCACTTGTGCCATGTAAATGACACAACCTTTCTTCAAACACCTTGATGCTTTAAGCATAGACACTTGCTTAGGCAATCCGTACTGCGTATCTCCTTGAATTGTCAAAGGCTCACCATAAGGAGTCTTGATAACCACTTGCTTCTTATCACATACAATTTGGGGTTGGTTATGCGATAACTAATCCATGCCTATCACTATATCGAATCCTGCTAATTTTAATGGAAGCAAGGACAGCGGAAAAGAGTGATTCCTAATGGATATAAAACATCCATCTAATATTGTTGAAGCAATTTCTATGGTTCCATCAGCCAGTTCTACTTCGTATTTTATGCTCAGATTTTTAACAGGCAGATTTAATAACTTACAAAATTTATTGTCTACAAAAGACTTGTCTGCACCTGAATCAAACAATACTCTAGCATAAACATCATTGATAAGGAATGTACCTGTTATAACATTGTCATTTTGAATGGCCTCCTGAGCATTCATCTGAAAGAACCGAGCATTGGTCTTTTTAGCCTCCTCAGGCTTCTTTACAAATTTTGGGCAATTTGTCTTGATATGCCCCTTTTCGTTGCAACCATAACAAGTTGCATCTTTCAATTTCTTGCAATCCAAAGTCTTATGCTCCTTGGACTTGCAGATCCCACATCCAATAGGCTTTGACTGCGACTGCGATTGTGATTTCGACTCAAACCTACATTTTCCAAAATGATGTTTCTGACAGGTCTTACATTTGGGTTTCTCACCCGACTGCTGGTTGTCCTTTTTAAACCCGGAACTCTTCCTATGATCCGAGTTCCCTTTCTGTTTCTTGTCGGAGCGGCGTGAGTTCTCATCCTCACGTTTCCTCTTCCCTTTATCAGAATTCTTAAGCGAACTTTGCCTGATCGCATCGAGTGTAAGAGATAAAGACAGATCAACCACTGACCTAAAAGTGGTAGGTCTGGATGCCTTCACAATTCCCTTGATTTCTGGAGCTAAACCTCCAATAAAACGTGTTATGCGCTTTGGTTCCGGTGTAACCAAATAAGGAACCAATCGGGACATGGTGTTGAAACTGGTAAGGTATGCCTGACAATCCAAGTTCTTCATGACCAGAGTCAAGAAGTCGGTTTCAATTCTTTCCACCTCATGCTGAGGACATAAGTTATTCTTAATCAACGCAACAAACTTATCCCAAGACATGTTGTAAAGTGGGATTTTCCCTGTGGCTTGAACCAATGACCTCCACCAAGTCAAAGCGTCACCTTTGAATGATTGTGAGACAAACTTCACAATATCTTGTTTCGCACAACCACTAATGTTAACTACGGTATCCATCTCATCTAGCCATGTCATATAGTCAATGGCTCATTTCTCTCCTGTGAAGTCTCTTGGCTTGCAAGAGACGAAATATTTGTATGAGCAAGCCTTAATACGTGTCTCCTGTTTAATCACAGCTTGTTTGGATGGAACACTTCTCTGATTCGATGAGTGACGATCATCGTCTTTCTTTGACTCATGCGTTTTAGAAGGGGGCTTACTATGAGCCACATGTTGAGTCTTAGTGCGGGTACCATTTGATTCCTTGAACTGTCTGTCAAGAGCTCTAGTAACAGCATTGTCTATCAATGCTTGAAGATCCGCACCAGCTACGTTTACTCTGGTGGTATCATTCCTCTCCTTTGGATGACTGTTAACTTCTTCTGATTCAGACATGCTGAAGCTTGATTTTTATAAAACAGTTGACAATAGTTTGTTCAGAGGTTTATTATGGAATCATTAGTTTCGATGATTCATTAACCATGGTAAACATAGACCATACTTGGTTAATTTGTTAATCATATTTATTTTAAATTTTTCATTATGATTTATCCCAGTTATAAAACATTAAGGATATTATTAGTGGCACAAAAGGCCTAGTCACAAGGACATTTTTAAATTATAAGCCATGATCTTATAAGATCGAGGCATTAAGGTTTGAACATAGTTCATCACCTTTTCTGACAGGGGGTCATAGACTACAACTATCTTTTGTCTTATAAGACAATGAGTATGGCCCATAGGCACTTCATCACTAATGGATGTTCAAATTAAAGAATAAGAAATTGGAAAAATCCAATATCAGGATGACTAGTGTGATTTTATCGAATCACATTTGCCAGGAGTACTAACATGTTTTCAGATGTTAACAAGGACTTGAATCTTAAAAAGGTTTTACCATCATGGCTATGTCTAAAATGACATGTGGCTAGGTTATACCCTTAAGAATTTTCTTTTAATATATAAGCTGGCAGATTAATTGTAAAATGGAACGATATTTTGATTAATTTCATACAATATATTCATATATATAATGAAAAAATGAGATTTTTAAATTAAAACATTCCATAAATTGAAAGAAGTACATAGATGCCCTAAACGTGACTTTTAAATAAATAACTTGCCCATGCAAGGGCTAAATAAAGAAAGACAAGTTCACGTAGGGACTAAGTACATAAATAAAATGTCTACACAGGGACTTAATTGAAAATAAGAATTTCAAAACAAAAAAATAAGGAATTTCAATAATCCCTCTTCTTCTTCCCCTTTATTAGGTCTGCCATACCCTTAAGCAGACCCCGGCGGCTCCTACGCTCCTCCTGCACCTGTTGCTCCACTTCGTGCAACCGTTGAAGGATTTCCTGTTGTTGCGGTGGTTGAATCAGTGGTGGCTGCGACGGCTGCTGCTGCGGAGGTTGAGAAGGTGGTGGGTATTGATACCCATATGCTTGGTACCCAGCTGGGTACGAAGCTGCGAAGGGTCCTTCAGGGTGAAGAGCATTGTAGTTTGCCGCTTCGAGGTACGGGTCGACGGCAGGGGCATTATAGTAATTGTAACCCGAATAAGCCTGATGCTCAAACGGGTTATATGATGCTGCACTGGGGTAGGAAGGGATTGGGTTTTCATAACCCATGGGCGGTGGTGGTGCGACTGGCACATAGTCGACTTCAGAAATTGGGTTTGAAGGCCCACCCATTTGCGGGTCTTCGTACAATGGCGGGTAGTGGCTGCCACTGGAGTGTTGGGGGGTGCTGAAGTGGAAACCCCCACGCACGGACATACGTGCACCTGATCTTCTTCGCCTCGGTGGTTCTGGAGGCAGTTACTGCTCTAGCGGCGGTGGTGGCAGTGGTGTAACCGCCTGGAAACGCGAATCCCCAGAGGGATCCTGCTGGTGTTGTGGAAGTGGGTTGAAAGGGGGAGTAAACTCCCAGTGGTATGTGGCCCATCTTTCTGCAAAACTATCTGGGCCCCTGTAAGGCGAACCATGAAATGATGATCCGCTGGAAATCTCAATGGGATGCGTCGGCGTCCTAGTTGGTGGCATCTCAGGATCTAGATATTCATCCATCTCCATATCCTGCATCTCAGGATAGTGGTCAGCCGGCCCCAAAGGGTTTTGACCCTCTGGTTCTTCTATCTGGTTTGTCGGGTTGAACCGCTCTGAAAGTATGGGGTCGGGTCTTGGAAGGCACGGTGTGAACTCGACCGCTGCAATGGTATAAAGGAATGGTGAGAATGGTCGGACTCGTTGTTCTGATGAAGCCCGAATGAATCATGATATGACAGTGAGGTACTGAGCGAGATAGAGCGTATCGCGGACTCTAAATAAGTTCTCCAATCCTCCTGGGGACTAGAGCTAAAGGTCGCTGAAGGCGTTCGCCGGTGGGATGGCCCGACTTCATGATCATTCCTTGCAGTTATTGGTGCCTTTCCTCTTCCACCTCTACCTCTAAAATGTGGCGGCATTGTCTTTGTTCCTGCCAAAACAACAAAAGAAGCCAACAAAAGAAAACAATAAGATTAGGATTAGTCCTAAGTCATTTGCCTAGACTCGGAAGTCAAGGAATGTACAAACTGTGTCATTGAGATTAAACACAAAAGACTAGTGTTTAATTCCCTCAATGTTGGCTATGATACCAACCTGTCACACCCCGATATTTCCACGTATTACCGGTGGGCCCGGTGGGGAGTAGCGTGACGTAGTTGATATCATCATAGTCAATCAATCACAGTTTAATGCACAACGGAAGTCTAAAAGTAATTTATACAAACCGATTTGAAAGTACAATAAAATATTATACAACGGATTGTAGATGGATCAACAGGCGGATCTAAAACAGAAAGAAATATTGTTCAACAAATCTTAGTATCAAAAGCTTGCAAGACTCTTTATTTAATACTCGGAGTGTCCAGCCCATTACGCATAGTACCTGCACTTAACCTCTTAGAAATACGTCAGTTTACACTGATAAATACAATTAACTGACTCTTTTGAAAAGTGTTTATAAAATTGATTTAAATGCACAAGGCACAAATATTCTTTTAGGACTTGGGACAATTAATTAAAATAATCTTGTATACAGATTTACATGTTTGCCGTCCGATCAGGACCCGGTTAGAAGAGCCGGATTAGATTAATAGACACACCACAAGTATAGGCCCACAAGAGAGTGATATACCGTTTATACATAAGCACTTGTCAGGTGTATGCCTACACCCCGTGCTTAAGCCGTGGCCATTTCTAATGAATGAGCCGAGTATATCCAGGACATGGTCATTAACCCCCCAAAGGCATTGCATCAAACAAGACAGATTAAAACAGGTTATCTCAATGGTTTAACCACTAATCGATTAAACATTCAACACCCGACCAAGCGGTATTATTATAATACCGTATCGCAAGCCCGTATAACGGAAAATAAGTTAAAAGTATTTACCTGAGCAAAAATATAATTTTATTCTCAGCCGTATAACAATCAGCAAGTACAAGTAGCTTTTACTGGGCTCCTAATCTGGAACGAAGGTTTTAATAACCTATTAGATTCCTAACGGGTCTTATTTAAGTTATAACTTAGACCGGTTAGTTTTAAAGAAATGTATACGGTTCAAAACGCAAGATTAAGCGAAGACCGGATTAGAATGTGATTTAGACCCAACAAGTATGAAGACTTGTATAAAATGGGTAAACTAAATACATTCTGGATTTTGAAGTAAAAATGATAAGGTTTGACCTGTTTCGGTTAATCTATGCAAACTAGTTACATAAACCGTACCGAGCGCGTATATGCATAACGGGTAACCGGATGAGTCATGAACAAGTTCCATAAGTTATTATGCTTAAAATATGTTGTGATATCAGTAGGATATCTTCCATTATGCCCAAAACGAATTTAAAGTCAATTTAAGTCTCGTAGGGGTAATTTGGTCATTTCATGGTTTATAAAAAGGTTTAAATAGTAAACTGAGATTCTGGTCTAAATCAATCAGTAAAAATATTTATTTTAACAAGTTATATCAGTAAGATATCATATATATGTGAAATTTATCATTTATAGCCAAACTATGCACCGTAGGGGCATTTTGGTCATTTCACATAAGCTTTAAAGTCACTTTGGAAATCTGAGTACAAGACTTATACTTACTGTTAAAGTATAAAAATTTATTTATAAAATCAGTAGGTAATAAGTCTTAGGAGCTAAATATGGTTTTAAACCATACTATGCGCCTAAATCACATAAAAGTCGGTATTTGACGATATTCGGGTTGTTTAAGGGAATCTGAGATTTTGATCTGTCTCTAACGTTTAAAATAATTTATTTAATGTATAAAATCAGTAGAAAAAGGTTTGACATGTAAAGGATGTGCAAAACTCATTTTATTAGCGAAAAGGACATTATCGTCAATTATTGAGTCTATGCAAGAACTCTATGTTATGATCAGTTTAAAATTTAACAAAAATTTCTAAAAATCCCTAAATATTATATCTTAACAGTAGGTGGCATGTTGGGTGTCAAAAATCGGGTTTAAATATGACTTATGGCAACAATGTCATTAAATTAACAAAAAACTTTCATTTTACGATATCGCGCATAACTTTCATTTTAGACCAGAAACGGATGTCAAATTTTTAGGACATACTTATATTTCAGTAATAAAGATTTTTCTCCACTCATATTTCCAAAAATTCCGTTTTTATATAAAAGGGCATTATGGTCAACTTTTAAGCACTTAATAGAACATGCAATGCACTAGGATTTCTATGGAACCAAGTTGTATAACCTCAGAGGGTTATACTAACCTATAATATGGTCCTAAAGGAACCCTAAGGCACAACTAAACTAATCTAAATCGGGTCAGAACTAAAAGTCAAAGCAAAAGTCTACTTTTGCGACTTTCGTTGCGAACCGAGCCTAAACTCAGAATTATCGGGTTGAACATGCCTAAACATGTTCTTATATTATTTACCAAGTTATTTAAGTGTTAAAATATGTTTCATAACTTCAGCATTATCAGTTATGAATTTATTTTGTAAAATTGACTCGTTTGACTTTTTATTAAATAGTTTGACCCGACAATTGACCAAGTAAAAGTGATAATCAGTAGGTTCCCTTTTTAGGGTTTATTACCTATATAATTACCAACTCATAGCCACTTTCAATTTGAATAATAGCTGGACCGTTAGTGACTAATCACCAAGTCAACGCTTAATTGCGCTAACTTTGACTTTCGGTCATTAAGCTAATAAAACTTTAACTATTGAAGCTAAGAACACTTACTAGAGTCCTTAGCACAAATTTAAAACTTGAGAAAGCTTCCTTTAGCTCAAAGAGGCTTCAGAGAGTGAGTTGTGAAGTAAAAATTCAAGTGTGCAAATGAACAAGTGAAACCAAGGCCATTATATAGGAAATTAGATGTCATAAGATCATTGCATTTGCCCCTATGTTGTTACCAGATGTTCCCAAGTGTCCCTAGGGCAGTAAAAACCATTTGCAAGCCCCAGGTATTGCTCAGAACTCATGCAAAGGCGGTGGACAGGCTGCAACATGCAGTTGTGCATGTTTCAGTCGCTGGCACTGCTGTCGCGGCCCGCGTAGACCTGAGAGGATGTCTACGCGGCCCGCGAGAACCTATAAATCCGGTAAAAAGTTTCCAAACTTTGAATTTTCAGCCCTTCGTCCATTTTAAGTTTAAATAACTTCCATTTATTGCACTTATGGCCCCCATAGTTAACTAACAAGTGTCTTGGGTCACAAATTAACTCCGTTAAGCTCCCGGTTAGTTGTAAGATCACCCGAAACGTCTTGTTTTCATCGAAACTTCGAGAGATTACTATCCAATATTCTTGAGATCAAAATAAACAAATATTACAATGCTTTTGGGATCGTTAAAAGGTCACTCAGAGGTAACATTTAACATGTTGGCACTTTTAACCCCTATGCTTCGTAAAATTCTCAATTTAAGCACAAACGACTTTCTATGTTCGACAATTTATTTATTCACGAATACTAACATCTTATGAGATCATTCAGAGGCTCGAGTTTGGCATGATGACACATTTGATCCCTCTATACACATATTTTCTTTGTTTGTCCACTTTAGTCCCT
>JARYGA010054329.1:0-45684 GCA_030545235.1 Helianthus tuberosus
CTTATTTCTTTATACCTTTCCACGCCTTGATCCCATGCGCACCTATGCCCTCATGCGTCGCCTACGTCATGCGCCTCGGGCCCGCCGTGCGCGCGCGCGCGCCTTCGTCAAAGCCTTCCTTTCACAAAACCGGCCGCTCGGATGCTACGCCAAAGATACAGCGACTAGTAAATAAAATAAACCAAAAAACGAAAATAAACCAAAAAACGAAAATAAACCAAAAAACGAAAAAAAGGGGGTTGAAACACGGGAACTTCCCAGGGGGTCACCCATCCTAGTACTACTCTCGCCCAAGCACGCTTAACTGCGGAGTTCTGATGGGATCCGGTGCATTAGTGCTGGTATGATCGCAACCGAAAGAATACCATCCCCTTATTCCTTTATACCTTTCCACGCCTTGATCCCATGCGCACCTATGCCCTCATGAGTGGCCTACGTCACGCGCCTCGGGCCCGCCGTACGCGCGCGCGCCTTCGTCAAAGCCTTCCTTTCACAAAACCGGCCGCTCGGATGCTACGCCAAAGATACAGCGACTAGTAAATAAAATAAACCAAAAAACGAAAATAAACCAAAAAACGAAAAAAAGGGGGTTGCAACACGAGGACTTCCCAGGGGGTCACCCATCCTAGTACTACTCTCGCCCAAGCACGCTTAACTGCGGAGTTCTGATGGGATCCGGTGCATTAGTGCTGGTACGATCGCAACCGAAAGAATACCATCCCTTTATTCCTTTACACCTTTCCACGCCTTGATCCCATGCGCACCTATGCCCTCATGCGTGGCCTACGTCACGCGCCTCGGGCCCGCCGTGCGCGCGCGCACGCCTTCGTCAAAGCCTTCCTTTCACAAAACCGGCCGCTCGGATGCTACGCCAAAGATACAGCGACTAGTAAATAAAATAAACCAAAAAACGAAAATAAACCAAAAAGCGAAAAAAAGGGGGTTGCAACACGAGGACTTCCCAGGGGGTCACCCATCCTAGTACTACTCTCGCCCAAGCACGCTTAACTGCGGAGTTCTGATGGGATCCGGTGCATTAGTGCTGGTATGATCGCAACCGAAAGAATACCATCCCTTTATTCCTTTACACCTTTCCACGCCTTGATCCCATGCGCACCTATGCCCGCATGCGTGGCCTACGTCACGCGCCTCGGGCCCGTCGTGCGCGCGCGCGCGCGCCTTCCTCAAAGCCTTCCTTTCACAAAACCGGCCGCTCGGATGCTACGCCAAAGATACAGCGACTGGTAAATAAAATAAACCAAAAAACGAAAATAAACCAAAAAACGAAAAAAAGGGGGTTGCAACACGAGGACTTCCCAGGGGGTCACCCATCCTAGTACTACTCTCGCCCAATCACGCTTAACTGCAGAGTTCTGATGGGATCCGGTGCATTAGTGCTGGTATGATCGCAACCGAAAGAATACCATCCCCTTATTCCTTTACACCTTTCCACGCCTTGATCCCATGCGCACCTATGCCCTCATGCGTGGCCTACGTCACGCGCCTCGGGCCCGCCGTGCGCGCGCGCGCGCCTTCGTCAAAGCCTTCCTTTCACAAAACCGGCCGCTCGGATGCTACGCCAAAGATACAGCGACTAGTAAATAAAATAAACCAAAAAACGAAAATAGACCAAAAAACGAAAAAAAGGGGGTTGCAACACGAGGACTTCCCAGGGGGTCACCCATCCTAGTACTACTCTCGCCCAAGCACGCTTAACTGCGGAGTTCTGATGGGATCCGGTGCATTAGTGCTGGTATGATCGCAACCGAAAGAATACCATCCCCTTATTTCTTTATACCTTTCCACGCCTTGATCCCATGCGCACCTATGCCCTCATGCGTCGCCTACGTCATGCGCCTCGGGCCCGCCTTGCGCGCGCGCGCGCCTTCGTCAAAGCCTTCCTTTCACAAAACCGGCCGCTCGGATGCTACGCCAAAGATACAGCGACTAGTAAATAAAATAAACCAAAAAACGAAAATAAACCAAAAAACGAAAATAAACCAAAAAACGAAAATAAACCAAAAAACGAAAAAAAGGGGGTTGCAACACGAGGACTTCCCAGGGGGTCACCCATCCTAGTACTACTCTCGCCCAAGCACGCTTAACTGCGGAGTTCTGATGGGATCCGGTGCATTAGTGCTGGTATGATCGCAACCGAAAGAATACCATCCCCTTATTCCTTTATACCTTTCCACGCCTTGATCCCATGCGCACCTATGCCCTCATGCGTGGCCTACGTCACGCGCCTCGGGCCCGCCGTGCGCGCGCTCCTTCGTCAAAGCCTTCCTTTCACAAAACCGGCCGCTCGGATGCTACGCCAAAGATACAGCGACTAGTAAATAAAATAAACCAAAAAACGATAATAAACCAAAAAACGAAAAAAAGGGGGTTGCAACACGAGGACTTCCCAGGGGGTCACCCATCCTAGTACTACTCTCGCCCAAGCACGCTTAACTGCGGAGTTCTGATGGGATCCGGTGCATTAGTGCTGGTATGATCGCAACCGAAAGAATACCATCCCCTTATTCCTTTATACCTTTCCACGCCTTGATCCCATGCGCACCTATGCCCTCATGCGTGGCCTACGTCACGCGCCTCGGGCCCGCCGTGCGCGCGCGCGCCTTCGTCAAAGCCTTCCTTTCACAAAACCGGCCGCTCGGATGCTACGCCAAAGATACAGCGACTAGTAAATAAAATAAACCAAAAAACGAAAATAAACCAAAAAACGAAAAAAAGGGGGTTGCAACACGAGGACTTCCCAGGGGGTCACCCATCCTAGTACTACTCTCGCCCAAGCACGCTTAACTGCGGAGTTCTGATGGGATCCGGTGCATTAGTGCTGGTATGATCGCAACCGAAAGAATACCATCCCCTTATTCCTTTACACCTTTCCACGCCTTGATCCCATGCGCACCTATGCCCTCATGCGTGGCCTACGTCACGCGCCTCGGGCCCGCCGTGCGCGCGCGCGCGCCTTCGTCAAAGCCTTCCTTTCACAAAACCGGCCGCTCGGATGCTACGCCAAAGATACAGCGACTAGTAAATAAAATAGACCAAAAAACGAAAAAAAGGGGGTTGCAACACGAGGACTTCCCAGGGGGTCACCCATCCTAGTACTACTCTCGCCCAAGCACGCTTAACTGCGGAGTTCTGATGGGATCCGGTGCATTAGTGCTGGTATGATCGCAACCGAAAGAATACCATCCCCTTATTTCTTTATACCTTTCCACGCCTTGATCCCATGCGCACCTATGCCCTCATGCGTCGCCTACGTCATGCGCCTCGGGCCCGCCTTGCGCGCGCGCGCGCCTTCGTCAAAGCCTTCCTTTCACAAAACCGGCCGCTCGGATGCTACGCCAAAGATACAGCGACTAGTAAATAAAATAAACCAAAAAACGAAAATAAACCAAAAAACGAAAATAAACCAAAAAACGAAAAAAAGGGGGTTGCAACACGAGGACTTCCCAGGGGGTCACCCATCCTAGTACTACTCTCGCCCAAGCACGCTTAACTGCGGAGTTCTGATGGGATCCGGTGCATTAGTGCTGGTATGATCGCAACCGAAAGAATACCATCCTCTTATTCCTTTATACCTTTCCACGCCTTGATCCCATGCGCACCTATGCCCTCATGCGTGGCCTACGTCACGCGCCTCGGGCCCGCCGTGCGCGCGCGCGCCTTCGTCAAAGCCTTCCTTTCACAAAACCGGCCGCTCGGATGCTACGCCAAAGATACAGCGACTAGTAAATAAAATAAACCAAAAAACGAAAATAAACCAAAAAACGAAAATAAACCAAAAAACGAAAAAAAGGGGGTTGCAACACGAGGACTTCCCAGGGGGTCACCCATCCTAGTACTACTCTCGCCCAAGCACGCTTAACTGCGGAGTTCTGATGGGATCCGGTGCATTAGTGCTGGTATGATCGCAACCGAAAGAATACCATCCCCTTATTCCTTTATACCTTTCCACGCCTTGATCCCATGCGCACCTATGCCCTCATGCGTGGCCTACGTCATGCGCCTCGGGCCCGCCGTGTGCGCGCGCGCCTTCGTCAAAGCCTTCCTTTCACAAAACCGGCCGCTCGGATGCTACGCCAAAGATACAGCGACTAGTAAATAAAATAAACCAAAAAACGAAAATAGACCAAAAAACGAAAAAAAGGGGGTTGCAACACGAGGACTTCCCAGGGGGTCACCCATCCTAGTACTACTCTCGCCCAAGCACGCTTAACTGCGGAGTTCTGATGGGATCCGGTGCATTAGTGCTGGTATGATCGCAACCGAAAGAATACCATCCCCTTATTCCTTTATACCTTTCCACGCCTTGATCCCATGCGCACCTATGCCCTCATGCGTGGCCTACGTCACGCGCCTCGGGCCCGCCGTGCGCGCGCGCGCCTTCGTCAAAGCCTTCCTTTCACAAAACCGGCCGCTCGGATGCTACGCCAAAGATACAGCGACTAGTAAATAAAATAAACCAAAAAACGAAAATAAACCAAAAAACGAAAAAAAGGGGGTTGCAACACGAGGACTTCCCAGGGGGTCACCCATCCTAGTACTACTCTCGCCCAAGCACGCTTAACTGCGGAGTTCTGATGGGATCCGGTGCATTAGTGCTGGTATGATCGCAACCGAAAGAATACCATCCCCTTATTCCTTTACACCTTTCCACGCCTTGATCCCATGCGCACCTATGCCCTCATGCGTGGCCTACGTCACGCGCCTCGGGCCCGCCGTGCGCGCGCGCGCGCCTTCGTCAAAGCCTTCCTTTCACAAAACCGGCCGCTCGGATGCTACGCCAAAGATACAGCGACTAGTAAATAAAATAGACCAAAAAACGAAAAAAAGGGGGTTGCAACACGAGGACTTCCCAGGGGGTCACCCATCCTAGTACTACTCTCGCCCAAGCACGCTTAACTGCGGAGTTCTGATGGGATCCGGTGCATTAGTGCTGGTATGATCGCAACCGAAAGAATACCATCCCCTTATTTCTTTATACCTTTCCACGCCTTGATCCCATGCGCACCTATGCCCTCATGCGTCGCCTACGTCATGCGCCTCGGGCCCGCCTTGCGCGCGCGCGCGCCTTCGTCAAAGCCTTCCTTTCACAAAACCGGCCGCTCGGATGCTACGCCAAAGATACAGCGACTAGTAAATAAAATAAACCAAAAAACGAAAATAAACCAAAAAACGAAAAAAAGGGGGTTGCAACACGAGGACTTCCCAGGGGGTCACCCATCCTAGTACTACTCTCGCCCAAGCACGCTTAACTGCGGAGTTCTGATGGGATCCGGTGCATTAGAGCTGGTATGATCGCAACCGAAAGAATACCATCCCCTTATTCCTTTATACCTTTCCACGCCTTGATCCCATGCGCACCTATGCCCTCATGCGTGGCCTACGTCACGCGCCTCGGGCCCGCCGTGCGCGCGCGCGCCTTCGTCAAAGCCTTCCTTTCACAAAACCGGCCGCTCGGATGCTACGCCAAAGATACAGCGACTAGTAAATAAAATAAACCAAAAAACGAAAACAAACCAAAAAACGAAAATAAACCAAAAAACGAAAAAAAGGGGGTTGCAACACGAGGACTTCCCAGGGGGTCACCCATCCTAGTACTACTCTCGCCCAAGCACGCTTAACTGCGGAGTTCTGATGGGATCCGGTGCATTAGTGCTGGTATGATCGCAACCGAAAGAATACCATCCCCTTATTCCTTTATACCTTTCCACGCCTTGATCCCATGCGCACCTATGCCCTCATGCGTGGCCTACGTCACGCGCCTCGGGCCCGCCGTGCGCGCGCGCGCCTTCGTCAAAGCCTTCCTTTCACAAAACCGGCCGCTCGGATGCTACGCCAAAGATACAGCGACTAGTAAATAAAATAAACCAAAAAACGAAAATAAACCAAAAAACGAAAATAAACCAAAAAACGAAAAAAAGGAGGTTGCAACGCGAGGACTTCCCAGGGGGTCACCCATCCTAGTACTACTCTCGCCCAAGCACGCTTAACTGCGGAGTTCTGATGGGATCCGGTGCATTAGTGCTGGTATGATCGCAACCGAAAGAATACCATCCCCTTATTCCTTTATACATTTCCACGCCTTGATCCAATGCGCACCTATGCCCTCATGCGTGGCCTACGTCACGCGCCTCGGGCCCGCCGTGCGCGCGCGCGCCTTCGTCAAAGCCTTCCTTTCACAAAACCGGCCGCTCGGACGCTACGCCAAAGATACAGCGACTAGTAAATAAAATAAACCAAAAAACGAAAATAAACCAAAAAACGAAAAAAAGGGGGTTGCAACACGAGGACTTCCCAGGGGGTCACCCATCCTAGTACTACTCTCGCCCAAGCACGCTTAACTGCGGAGTTCTGATGGGATCCGGTGCATTAGTGCTGGTATGATCGCAACCGAAAGAATACCATCCCCTTATTTCTTTATACCTTTCTACGCCTTGATCCCATGCGCACCTATGCCCTCATGCGTCGCCTACGTCATGCGCCTCGGGCCCGCCGTGCGCGCGTGGGCGCCTTCGTCAAAGCCTTCCTTTCACAAAACCGGCCGCTCGGATGCTACGCCAAAGATACAGCGACTAGTAAATAAAATAAACCAAAAAACGAAAATAAACCAAAAAACGAAAATAAACCAAAAAACGAAAAAAAGGGGGTTGCAACACGAGGACTTCCCAGGGGGGTCACCCATCCTAGTACTACTCTCGCCAAAGCACGCTTAACTGCGGAGTTCTGATGGGATCCGGTGCATTAGTGCTGGTATGATCGCAACCGAAAGAATACCATCCCCTTATTCCTTTATACCTTTCCACGCCTTGATCCCATGCGCACCTATGCCCTCATGCGTGGCCTACGTCACGCGCCTTGGGCCCGCCGTGCGCGCGCGCGCCTTCGTCAAAGCCTTCCTTTCACAAAACCGGCCGCTCGGATGTTACGCCAAAGATACAGCGACTAGTAAATAAAATAAACCAAAAAACGAAAAAAAGGGGGTTGCAACACGAGGACTTCCCAGGGGGTCACCCATCCTAGTACTACTCTCGCCCAAGCACGCTTAACTGCGGAGTTCTGATGGGATCCGGTGCATTAGTGCTGGTATGATCGCAACCGAAAGAATACCATCCCCTTATTCCTTTACACCTTTCCACGCCTTGATCCCATGCGCACCTATGCCCTCATGCGTGGCCTACGTCACGCGCCTCGGGCCCGCCGTGCGCGCGCGCGCGCCTTCGTCAAAGCCTTCCTTTCACAAAACCGGCTGCTCGGATGCTACGCCAAAGATACAGCGACTAGTAAATAAAATAAACCAAAAAACGAAAATAAACCAAAAAACGAAAAAAGGGGGGTTGCAACACGAGGACTTCCCTGGGGGTCACCCATCCTAGTACTACTCTCGCCCAAGCACGCTTAACTGCGGAGTTCTGATGGGATCCGGTGCATTAGTGCTGGTATGATCGCAACCGAAAGAATACCATCCCCTTATTCCTTTACACCTTTCCACGCCTTGATCCCATGCGCACCTATGCCCTCATGCGTGGCCTACGTCACGCGCCTCGGGCCCGCCGTGCGCGCGCGCGCGCCTTCGTCAAAGCCTTCCTTTCACAAAACCGGCCGCTCGGATGCTACGCCAAAGATACAGCGACTAGTAAATAAAATAAACCAAAAAACGAAAATAAACCAAAAAACGAAAAAAAGGGGGTTGCAACACGAGGACTTCCCAGGGGGTCACCCATCCTAGTACTACTCTCGCCAAGCACGCTTAACTGCGGAGTTCTGATGGGATCCGGTGCATTAGTGCTGGTATGATCGCAACCGAAAGAATACCATCCCCTTATTCCTTTACACCTTTCCACGCCTTGATCCCATGCGCACCTATGCCCTCATGCGTGGCCTACGTCACGCGCCTCGGGCCCGCCGTGCGCGCGCGCGCGCCTTCGTCAAAGCCTTCCTTTCACAAAACCGGCCGCTCGGATGCTACGCCAAAGATACAGCGACTAGTAAATAAAATAAACCAAAAAACGAAAATAGACCAAAAAACGAAAAAAAGGGGGTTGCTACACGAGGACTTCCCAGGGGGTCACCCATCCTAGTACTACTCTCGCCCAAGCACGCTTAACTGCGGAGTTCTGATGGGATCCGGTGCATTAGTGCTGATATGATCGCAACCGAAAGAATACCATCCCCTTATTCCTTTATACCTTTCCACGCCTTGATCCCATGCGCACCTATGCCCTCATGCGTGGCCTACGTCACGCGCCTCGGGCCCGCCGTGCGCGCGCGCGCCTTCGTCAAAGCCTTCCTTTCACAAAACCGGCCGCTCGGATGCTACGCCAAAGATACAGCGACTAGTAAATAAAATAAACCAAAAAACGAAAATAAACCAAAAAACGAAAAAAAGGGGGTTGCAACACGAGGACTTCCCAGGGGGTCACCCATCCTAGTACTACTCTCGCCCAAGCACGCTTAACTGCGGAGTTCTGATGGGATCCGGTGCATTAGTGTTGGTATGATCGCAACCGAAAGAATACCATCCCCTTATTCCTTTATACCTTTCCACGCCTTGATCCAATGCGCACCTATGCCCTCATGCGTGGCCTACGTCACGCGCCTCGGGCCCGCCGTGCGCGCGCGCGCCTTCGTCAAAGCCTTCCTTTCACAAAACCGGCCGCTCGGATGCTACGCCAAAGATACAGCGACTAGTAAATAAAATAAACCAAAAAACGAAAATAAACCAAAAAACGAAAAAAAGGGGGTTGCAACACGAGGACTTCCCAGGGGGTCACCCATCCTAGTACTACTCTCGCCCAAGCACGCTTAACTGCGGAGTTCTGATGGGATCCGGTGCATTAGTGCTGGTATGATCGCAACCGAAAGAATACCATCCCCTTATTCCTTTACACCTTTCCACGCCTTGATTCCATGCGCACCTATGCCCTCATGCGTGGCCTACGTCACGCGCCTCGGGCCCGCCGTGCGCGCGCGCGCGCCTTCGTCAAAGCCTTCCTTTCACAAAACCGGCCGCTCGGATGCTACGCCAAAGATACAGCGACTAGTAAATAAAATAAACCAAAAAACGAAAAAAAGGGGGTTGCAACACGAGGACTTCCCTGGGGGTCACCCATCCTAGTACTACTCTCGCCCAAGCACGCTTAACTGCGGAGTTCTGATGGGATCCGGTGCATTAGTGCTGGTATGATCGCAACCGAAAGAATACCATCCCCTTATTCCTTTACACCTTTCCACCTTTCCACGCCTTGATCCCATGCGCACCTATGCCCTCATGCGTGGCCTACGTCACGCGCCTCGGGCCCGCCGTGCGCGCGCGCGCGCCTTCGTCAAAGCCTTCCTTTCACAAAACCGGCCGCTCGGATGCTACGCCAAAGATACAGCGACTAGTAAATAAAATAAACCAAAAAACGAAAATAAACCAAAAAACGAAAAAAAGGGGGTTGCAACACGAGGACTTCCCAGGGGGTCACCCATCCTAGTACTACTCTCGCCAAGCACGCTTAACTGCGGAGTTCTGATGGGATCCGGTGCATTAGTGCTGGTATGATCGCAACCGAAAGAATACCATCCCTTTATTCCTTTACACCTTTCCACGCCTTGATCCCATGCGCACCTATGCCCTCATGCGTGGCCTACGTCACGCGCCTCGGACCCGCCGTGCGCGCGCGCGCGCCTTCGTCAAAGCCTTCCTTTCACAAAACCGGCCGCTCGGATGCTACGCCAAAGATACAGCGACTAGTAAATAAAATAAACCAAAAAACGAAAATAGACCAAAAAACGAAAAAAAGGGGGTTGCTACACGAGGACTTCCCAGGGGGTCACCCATCCTAGTACTACTCTCGCCCAAGCACGCTTAACTGCGGAGTTCTGATGGGATCCGGTGCATTAGTGCTGATATGATCGCAACCGAAAGAATACCATCCCCTTATTCCTTTATACCTTTCCACGCCTTGATCCCATGCGCACCTATGCCCTCATGCGTGGCCTACGTCACGCGCCTCGGGCCCGCCGTGCGCGCGCGCGCCTTCGTCAAAGCCTTCCTTTCACAAAACCGGCCGCTCGGATGCTACGCCAAAGATACAGCGACTAGTAAATAAAATAAACCAAAAAACGAAAATAAACCAAAAAACGAAAAAAAAGGGGGTTGCAACACGAGGACTTCCCACGGGGTCACCCATCCTAGTACTACTCTCGCCCAAGCACGCTTAACTGCGGAGTTCTGATGGGATCCGGTGCATTAGTGTTGGTATGATCGCAACCGAAAGAATACCATCCCCTTATTCCTTTATACCTTTCCACGCCTTGATCCCATGCGCACCTATGCCCTCATGCGTGGCCTACGTCACGCGCCTCGGGCCCGCCGTGCGCGCCCGCGCCTTCGTCAAAGCCTTCCTTTCACAAAACCGGCCGCTCGGATGCTACGCCAAAGATACAGCGACTAGTAAATAAAATAAACCAAAAAACGAAAATAAACCAAAAAACGAAAAAAAGGGGGTTGCGACACGAGGACTTCCCAGGGGGTCACCCATCCTAGTACTACTCTCGCCCAAGCACGCTTAACTGCGGAGTTCTGATGGGATCCGGTGCATTAGTGCTGGTATGATCGCAACCGAAAGAATACCATCCCCTTATTCCTTTACACCTTTCCACGCCTTGATCCCATGCGCACCTATGCCCTCATGCGTACCCTACGTCACGCGCCTCGGACCCGCCGTGCGCGCGCGCGCGCCTTCGTCAAAGCCTTCCTTTCACAAAACCGGCCGCTCGGATGCTACGCCAAAGATACAGCGACTAGTAAATAAAATAAACCAAAAAACGAAAATAAACCAAAAAACGAAAAAAAGGGGGTTGCAACACGAGGACTTCCCAGGGGGTCACCCATCCTAGTACTACTCTCGCCCAAGCACGCTTAACTGCGGAGTTCTGATGGGATCCGGTGCATTAGTGCTGGTATGATCGCAACCGAAAGAATACCATCCCCTTATTCCTTTACACCTTTCCACCTTTCCACGCCTTGATCCCATGCGCACCTATGCCCTCATGCGTGGCCTACGTCACGCGCCTCGGGCCCGCCGTGCGCGCGCGCGCGCCTTCGTCAAAGCCTTCCTTTCACAAAACCGGCCGCTCGGATGCTACGCCAAAGATACAGCGACTAGTAAATAAAATAAACCAAAAAACGAAAATAAACCAAAAAACGAAAAAAAGGGGGTTGCAACACGAGGACTTCCCAGGGGGTCACCCATCCTAGTACTACTCTCGCCAAGCACGCTTAACTGCGGAGTTCTGATGGGATCCGGTGCATTAGTGCTGGTATGATCGCAACCGAAAGAATACCATCCCCTTATTCCTTTACACCTTTCCACGCCTTGATCCCATGCGCACCTATGCCCTCATGCGTGGCCTACGTCACGCGACTCGGGCCCGCCGTGCGCGCGCGCGCGCCTTCGTCAAAGCCTTCCTTTCACAAAACCGGCCGCTCGGATGCTACGCCAAAGATACAGCGACTAGTAAATAAAATAAACCAAAAAACGAAAATAGACCAAAAAACGAAAAAAAGGGGGTTGCTACACGAGGACTTCCCAGGGGGTCACCCATCCTAGTACTACTCTCGCCCAAGCACGCTTAACTGCGGAGTTCTGATGGGATCCGGTGCATTAGTGCTGATATGATCGCAACCGAAAGAATACCATCCCCTTATTCCTTTATACCTTTCCACGCCTTGATCCCATGCGCACCTATGCCCTCATGCGTGGCCTACGTCACGCGCCTCGGGCCCACCGTGCGCGCGCGCGCCTTCGTCAAAGCCTTCCTTTCACAAAACCGGCCGCTCGGATGCTACGCCAAAGATACAGCGACTAGTAAATAAAATAAACCAAAAAACGAAAATAAACCAAAAAACGAAAAAAAGGGGGTTGCAACACGAGGACTTCCCACGGGGTCACCCATCCTAGTACTACTCTCGCCCAAGCACGCTTAACTGCGGAGTTCTGATGGGATCCGGTGCATTAGTGCTGGTATGATCGCAACCGAAAGAATACCATCCCCTTATTCCTTTATACCTTTCCACGCCTTGATCCCATGCGCACCTATGCCCTCATGCGTGGCCTACGTCACGCGCCTCGGGCCCGCCGTGCGCGCGCGCGCCTTCGTCAAAGCCTTCCTTTCACAAAACCGGCCGCTCGGATGCTACGCCAAAGATACAGCGACTAGTAAATAAAATAAACCAAAAAACGAAAATAAACCAAAAAACGAAAAAAAGGGGGTTGCAACACGAGGACTTCCCAGGGGGTCACCCATCCTAGTACTACTCTCGCCCAAGCACGCTTAACTGCGGAGTTCTGATGGGATCCGGTGCATTAGTGCTGGTATGATCGCAACCGAAAGAATACCATCCCCTTATTCCTTTACAACTTTCCACGCCTTGATCCCATGCGCACCTATGCCCTCATGCGTGGCCTACGTCACGCGCCACGGGCCCGCCGTGCGCGCGCGCGCGCCTTCGTCAAAGCCTTCCTTTCACAAAACCGGCCGCTCGGATGCTACGCCAAAAGATACAGCGACTAGTAAATAAAATAAACCAAAAAACGAAAATAAACCAAAAAACGAAAAAAAGGGGGTTGCAACACGAGGACTTCCCAGGGGGTCACCCATCCTAGTACTACTCTCGCCCAAGCACGCTTAACTGCGGAGTTCTGATGGGATCCGGTGCATTAGTGCTGGTATGATCGCAACCGAAAGAATACCATCCCCTTATTCCTTTACACCTTTCCACCTTTCCACGCCTTGATCCCATGCGCACCTATGCCCTCATGCGTGGCCTACGTCACGCGCCTCGGGCCCGCCGTGCGCGCGCGCGCGCCTTCGTCAAAGCCTTCCTTTCACAAAACCGGCCGCTCGGATGCTACGCCAAAGATACAGCGACTAGTAAATAAAATAAACCAAAAAACGAAAATAAACCAAAAAACGAAAAAAAGGGGGTTGCAACACGAGGACTTCCCAGGGGTCACCCATCCTAGTACTACTCTCGCCAAGCACGCTTAACTGCGGAGTTCTGATGGGATCCGGTGCATTAGTGCTGGTATGATCGCAACCGAAAGAATACCATCCCCTTATTCCTTTACACCTTTCCACGCCTTGATCCCATGCGCACCTATGCCCTCATGCGTGGCCTACGTCACGCGCCTCGGGCCCGCCGTGCGCGCGCGCGCGCCTTCGTCAAAGCCTTCCTTTCACAAAACCGGCCGCTCGGATGCTACGCCAAAGATACAGCGACTAGTAAATAAAATAAACCAAAAAACGAAAATAGACCAAAAAACGAAAAAAAGGGGGTTGCTACACGAGGACTTCCCAGGGGGTCACCCATCCTAGTACTACTCTCGCCCAAGCACGCTTAACTGCGGAGTTCTGATGGGATCCGGTGCATTAGTGCTGATATGATCGCAACCGAAAGAATACCATCCCCTTATTCCTTTATACCTTTCCACGCCTTGATCCCATGCGCACCTATGCCCTCATGCGTGGCCTACGTCACGCGCCTCGGGCCCGCCGTGCGCGCGCGCGCCTTCGTCAAAGCCTTCCTTTCACAAAACCGGCCGCTCGGATGCTACGCCAAAGATACAGCGACTAGTAAATAAAATAAACCAAAAAACGAAAATAAACCAAAAAACGAAAAAAAGGGGGTTGCAACACGAGGACTTCCCACGGGGTCACCCATCCTAGTACTACTCTCGCCCAAGCACGCTTAACTGCGGAGTTCTGATGGGATCCGGTGCATTAGTGCTGGTATGATCGCAACCGAAAGAATACCATCCCCTTATTCCTTTATACCTTTCCACGCCTTGATCCCATGCGCACCTATGCCCTCATGCGTGGCCTACGTCACGCGCCTCGGGCCCGCCGTGCGCGCGCGCGCCTTCGTCAAAGCCTTCCTTTCACAAAACCGGCCGCTCGGATGCTACGCCAAAGATACAGCGACTAGTAAATAAAATAAACCAAAAAACGAAAATAAACCAAAAAACGAAAAAAAGGGGGTTGCAACACGAGGACTTCCCAGGGGGTCACCCATCCTAGTACTACTCTCGCTCAAGCACGCTTAACTGCGGAGTTCTGATGGGATCCGGTGCATTAGTGCTGGTATGATCGCAACCGAAAGAATACCATCCCCTTATTCCTTTACACCTTTCCACGCCTTGATCCCATGCGCACCTATGCCCTCATGCGTGGCCTACGTCACGCGCCTCGGGCCCGCCGTGCGCGCGCGCGCGCCTTCGTCAAAGCCTTCCTTTCACAAAACCGGCCGCTCGGATGCTACGCCAAAGATACAGCGACTAGTAAATAAAATAAACCAAAAAACGAAAATAAACCAAAAAACGAAAAAAAGGGGGTTGCAACACGAGGACTTCCCAGGGGGTCACCCATCCTAGTACTACTCTCGCCCAAGCACGCTTAACTGCGGAGTTCTGATGGGATCCGGTGCATTAGTGCTGGTATGATCGCAACCGAAAGAATACCATCCCCTTATTCCTTTACACCTTTCCACCTTTCCACGCCTTGATCCCATGCGCACCTATTCCCTCATGCGTGGCCTACGTCACGCGCCTCGGGCCCGCCGTGCGCGCGCGCGCGCCTTCGTCAAAGCCTTCCTTTCACAAAACCGGCCGCTCGGATGCTACGCCAAAGATACAGCGACTAGTAAATAAAATAAACCAAAAAACGAAAATAAACCAAAAAACGAAAAAAAGGGGGTTGCAACACGAGGACTTCCCAGGGGGTCACCCATCCTAGTACTACTCTCGCCAAGCACACTTAACTGCGGAGTTCTGATGGGATCCGGTGCATTAGTGCTGGTATGATCGCAACCGAAAGAATACCATCCCCTTATTCCTTTACACCTTTCCACGCCTTGATCCCATGCGCACCTATGCCCTCATGCGTGGCCTACGTCACGCGCCTCGGGCCCGCCGTGTGCGCGCGCGCGCCTTCGTCAAAGCCTTCCTTTCACAAAACCGGCCGCTCGGATGCTACGCCAAAGATACAGCGACTAGTAAATAAAATAAACCAAAAAACGAAAATAGACCAAAAAACGAAAAAAAGGGGGTTGCTACACGAGGACTTCCCAGGGGGTCACCCATCCTAGTACCACTCTCGCCCAAGCACGCTTAACTGCGGAGTTCTGATGGGATCCGGTGCATTAGTGCTGATATGATCGCAACCGAAAGAATACCATCCCCTTATTCCTTTATACCTTTCCACGCCTTGATCCCATGCGCACCTATGCCCTCATGCGTGGCCTACGTCACGCGCCTCGGGCCCGCCGTGCGCAGCGCGCGCCTTCGTCAAAGCCTTCCTTTCACAAAACCGGCCGCTCGGATGCTACGCCAAAGATACAGCGACTAGTAAATAAAATAAACCAAAAAACGAAAATAAACCAAAAAACGAAAAAAAGGGGGTTGCAACACGAGGACTTCCCACGGGGTTACCCATCCTAGTACTACTCTCGCCCAAGCACGCTTAACTGCGGAGTTCTGATGGGATCCGGTGCATTAGTGCTGGTATGATCGCAACCGAAAGAATACCATCCCCTTATTCCTTTATACCTTTCCACGCCTTGATCCCATGCGCACCTATGCCCTCATGCGTGGCCTACGTCACGCGCCTCGGGCCCGCCGTGCGCACGCGCGCCTTCGTCAAAGCCTTCCTTTCACAAAACCGGCCGCTCGGATGCTACGCCAAAGATACAGCGACTAGTAAATAAAATAAACCAAAAAACGAAAATAAACCAAAAAACGAAAAAAAGGGGGTTGCAACACGAGGACTTCCCAGGGGGTCACCCATCCTAGTACTACTCTCGCCCAAGCACGCTTAACTGCGGAGTTCTGATGGGATCCGGTGCATTAGTGCTGGTATGATCGCAACCGAAAGAATACCATCCCCTTATTCCTTTACACCTTTCCACGCCTTGATCCCATGCGCACCTATGCCCTCATGCGTGGCCTACGTCACGCGCCTCGGGCCCGCCGTGCGCGCGCGCGCGCCTTCGTCAAAGCCTTCCTTTCACAAAACCGGCCGCTCGGATGCTACGCCAAAGATACAGCGACTAGTAAATAAAATAAACCAAAAAACGAAAATAAACCAAAAAACGAAAAAAAGGGGGTTGCAACACGAGGACTTCCCAGGGGGTCACCCATCCTAGTACTACTCTCGCCCAAGCACGCTTAACTGCGGAGTTCTGATGGGATCCGGTGCATTAGTGCTGGTATGATCGCAACCGAAAGAATACCATCCCCTTATTCCTTTACACCTTTCCACCTTTCCACGCCTTGATCCCATGCGCACCTATGCCCTCATGCGTGGCCTACGTCACGCGCCTCGGGCCCGCCGTGCGCGCTCGCGCCTTCGTCAAAGCCTTCCTTTCACAAAACCGGCCGCTCGGATGCTACGCCAAAGATACAGCGACTAGTAAATAAAATAAACCAAAAAACGAAAATAAACCAAAAAACGAAAAAAAGGGGGTTGCAACACGAGGACTTCCCAGGGGGTCACCCATCCTAGTACTACTCTCGCCAAGCACGCTTAACTGCGGAGTTCTGATGGGATCCGGTGCATTAGTGCTGGTATGATCGCAACCGAAAGAATACCATCCCCTTATTCCTTTACACCTTTCCACGCCTTGATCCCATGCGCACCTATGCCCTCATGCGTGGCCTACGTCACGCGCCTCGGGCCCGCCGTGCGCGCGCGCGCGCCTTCGTCAAAGCCTTCCTTTCACAAAACCGGCCGCTCGGATGCTACGCCAAAGATACAGCGACTAGTAAATAAAATAAACCAAAAAACGAAAATAGACCAAAAAACGAAAAAAAGGGGGTTGCTACACGAGGACTTCCCAGGGGGTCACCCATCCTAGTACTACTCTCGCCCAAGCACGCTTAACTGCGGAGTTCTGATGGGATCCGGTGCATTAGTGCTGATATGATCGCAACCGAAAGAATACCATCCCCTTATTCCTTTATACCTTTCCACGCCTTGATCCCATGCGCACCTATGCCCTCATGCGTGGCCTACGTCACGCGCCTCGGGCCCGCCGTGCGCGCGCGCGCCTTCGTCAAAGCCTTCCTTTCACAAAACCGGCCGCTCGGATGCTACGCCAAAGATACAGCGACTAGTAAATAAAATAAACCAAAAAACGAAAATAAACCAAAAAACGAAAAAAAGGGGGTTGCAACACGAGGACTTCCCAGGGGGTCACCCATCCTAGTACTACTCTCGCCCAAGCACGCTTAACTGCGGAGTTCTGATGGGATCCGGTGCATTAGTGCTGGTATGATCGCAACCGAAAGAATACCATCCCCTTATTCCTTTACACCTTTCCACCTTTCCACGCCTTGATCCCATGCGCACCTATGCCCTCATGCGTGGCCTACGTCACGCGCCTCGGGCCCGCCGTGCGCGCGCGCGCGCCTTCGTCAAAGCCTTCCTTTCACAAAACCGGCCGCTCGGATGCTACGCCAAAGATACAGCGACTAGTAAATAAAATAAACCAAAAAACGAAAATAAACCAAAAAACGAAAAAAAGGGGGTTGCAACACGAGGACTTCCCAGGGGGTCACCCATCCTAGTACTACTCTCGCCAAGCACGCTTAACTGCGGAGTTCTGATGGGATCCGGTGCATTAGTGCTGGTATGATCGCAACCGAAAGAATACCATCCCCTTATTCCTTTACACCTTTCCACGCCTTGATCCCATGCGCACCTATGCCCTCATGCGTGGCCTACGTCACGCGCCTCGGGCCCGCCGTGCGCGCGCGCGCGCCTTCGTCAAAGCCTTCCTTTCACAAAACCGGCCGCTCGGATGCTACGCCAAAGATACAGCGACTAGTAAATAAAATAAACCAAAAAACGAAAATAGACCAAAAAACGAAAAAAAGGGGGTTGCTACACGAGGACTTCCCAGGGGGTCACCCATCCTAGTACTACTCTCGCCCAAGCACGCTTAACTGCGGAGTTCTGATGGGATCCGGTGCATTAGTGCTGATATGATCGCAACCGAAAGAATACCATCCCCTTATTCCTTTATACCTTTCCACGCCTTGATCCCATGCGCACCTATGCCCTCATGCGTGGCCTACGTCACGCGCCTCGGGCCCGCCGTGCGCGCGCGCGCCTTCGTCAAAGCCTTCCTTTCACAAAACCGGCCGCTCGGATGCTACGCCAAAGATACAGCGACTAGTAAATAAAATAAACCAAAAAACGAAAATAAACCAAAAAACGAAAAAAAGGGGGTTGCAACACGAGGACTTCCCACGGGGTCACCCATCCTAGTACTACTCTCGCCCAAGCACGCTTAACTGCGGAGTTCTGATGGGATCCGGTGCATTAGTGCTGGTATGATCGCAACCGAAAGAATACCATCCCCTTATTCCTTTATACCTTTCCACGCCTTGATCCCATGCGCACCTATGCCCTCATGCGTGGCCTACGTCACGCGTCTCGGGCCCGCCGTGCGCGCGCGCCTTCGTCAAAGCCTTCCTTTCACAAAACCGGCCGCTCGGATGCTACGCCAAAGATACAGCGACTAGTAAATAAAATAAACCAAAAAACGAAAATAAACCAAAAAACGAAAAAAAGGGGGTTGCAACACGAGGACTTCCCAGGGGGTCACCCATCCTAGTACTACTCTCGCCCAAGCACGCTTAACTGCGGAGTTCTGATGGGATCCGGTGCATTAGTGCTGGTATGATCGCAACCGAAAGAATACCATCCCCTTATTCCTTTACACCTTTCCACGCCTTGATCCCATGCGCACCTATGCCCTCATGCGTGGCCTACGTCACGCGCCTCGGGCCCGCCGTTCGCGCGCGCGCGCCTTCGTCAAAGCCTTCCTTTCACAAAACCGGCCGCTCGGATGCTACGCCAAAGATACAGCGACTAGTAAATAAAATAAACCAAAAAACGAAAATAGACCAAAAAACGAAAAAAAGGGGGTTGCAACACGAGGACTTCCCAGGGGGTCACCCATCCTAGTACTACTCTCGCCCAAGCACGCTTAACTGCGGAGTTCTGATGGGATCCGGTGCATTAGTGCTGGTATGATCGCAACCGAAAGAATACCATCCCCTTATTTCTTTATACCTTTCCACGCCTTGATCCCATGCGCACCTATGCCCTCATGCGTCGCCTACGTCATGCGCCTCGGGCCCGCCTTGCGCGCGCGCGCGCCTTCGTCAAAGCCTTCCTTTCACAAAACCGGCCGCTCGGATGCTACGCCAAAGATACAGCGACTAGTAAATAAAATAAACCAAAAAACGAAAATAAACCAAAAAACGAAAATAAACCAAAAAACGAAAAAAAGGGGGTTGCAACACGAGGACTTCCCAGGGGGTCACCCATCCTAGTACTACTCTCGCCCAAGCACGCTTAACTGCGGAGTTCTGATGGGATCCGGTGCATTAGTGCTGGTATGATCGCAACCGAAAGAATACCATCCCCTTATTCCTTTATACCTTTCCACGCCTTGATCCCATGCGCACCTATGCCCTCATGGGTGGCCTACGTCACGCGCCTCGGGCCCGCCGTGCGCGCGCGCGCCTTCGTCAAAGCCTTCCTTTCACAAAACCGGCCGCTCGGATGCTACGCCAAAGATACAGCGACTAGTAAACGAAAATAAACCAAAAAACGAAAATAAACCAAAAAACGATAAAAAGGGGGTTGCAACACGAGGACTTCCCAGGGGGTCACCCATCCTAGTACTACTCTCGCCCAAGCACGCTTAACTGCGGAGTTCTGATGGGATCCGGTGCATTAGTGCTGGTATGATCGCAACCGAAAGAATACCATCCCCTTATTCCTTTATACCTTTCCACGCCTTGATCCCATGCGCACCTATGCCCTCATGCGTGGCCTACGTCACGCGCCTCGGGCCCGCCGTGCGCGCGCGCGCCTTCGTCAAAGCCTTCCTTTCACAAAACCGGCCGCTCGGATGCTACGCCAAAGATACAGCGACTAGTAAATAAAATAAACCAAAAAACGAAAATAAACCAAAAAACGAAAATAAACCAAAAAACGAAAAAAAGGGGGTTGCAACACGAGGACTTCCCAGGGGGTCACCCATCCTAGTACTACTCTCGCCCAAGCACGCTTAACTGCGGAGTTCTGATGGGATCCGGTGCATTAGTGCTGGTATGATCGCAACCGAAAGAATACCATCCCCTTATTCCTTTATACCTTTCCACGCCTTGATCCCATGCGCACCTATGCCCTCATGCGTGGCCTACGTCACGCGCCTCGGGCCCGCCGTGCGCGCGCGCGCCTTCGTCATAGCCTTCCTTTCACAAAACCGGCCGCTCGGATGCTACGCCAAAGATACAGCGACTAGTAAATAAAATAAACCAAAAAACGAAAATAAACCAAAAAACGAAAAAAAGGGGGTTGCAACACGAGGACTTCCCAGGGGGTCACCCATCCTAGTACTACTCTCGCCCAAGCACGCTTAACTGCGCAGTTCTGATGGGATCCGGTGCATTAGTGCTGGTATGATCGCAACCGAAAGAATACCATCCCCTTATTTCTTTAAACCTTTCCACGCCTTGATCCCATGCGCACCTATGCCCTCATGCGTCGCCTACGTCATGCGCCTCGGGCCCGCCGTGCGCGCGCGGGCGCCTTCGTCAAAGCCTTCCTTTCACAAAACCGGCCGCTCGGATGCTACGCCAAAGATACAGCGACTAGTAAATAAAATAAACCAAAAAACGAAAATAAACCAAAAAACGAAAAAAAGGGGGTTGCAACACGAGGACTTCCCACGGGGTCACCCATCCTAGTACTACTCTCGCCCAAGCACGCTTAACTGCGGAGTTCTGATGGGATCCGGTGCATTAGTGCTGGTATGATCGCAACCGAAAGAATACCATCCCCTTATTCCTTTATACCTTTCCACGCCTTGATCCCATGCGCACCTATGCCCTCATGCGTGGCCTACGTCACGCGCCTCGGGCCCGCCGTGCGCGCGCGCGCCTTCGTCAAAGCCTTCCTTTCACAAAAACGGCCGCTCGGATGCTACGCCAAAGATACAACGACTAGTAAATAAAATAAACCAAAAAACGAAAATAAACCAAAAAACGAAAAAAAGGGGGTTGCAACACGAGGACTTCCCAGGGGGTCACCCATCCTAGTACTACTCTCGCCCAAGCACGCTTAACTGCGGAGTTCTGATGGGATCCGGTGCATTAGTGCTGGTATGATCGCAACCGAAAGAATACCATCCCCTTATTCCTTTACACCTTTCCACGCCTTGATCCCATGCGCACCTATGCCCTCATGCGTGGCCTACGTCACGCGTCTCGGGCCCGCCGTGCGCGCGCGCGCGCCTTCGTCAAAGCCTTCCTTTCCCAAAACCGGCCGCTCGGATGCTACGCCAAAGATACAGCGACTAGTAAATAAAATAAACCAAAAAACGAAAATAAACCAAAAAACGAAAAAAAGGGGGTTGCAACACGAGGACTTCCCAGGGGGTCACCCATCCTAGTACTACTCTCGCCCAAGCACGCTTAACTGCGGAGTTCTGATGGGATCCGGTGCATTAGTGCTGGTATGATCGCAACCGAAAGAATACCATCCCCTTATTCCTTTACACCTTTCCACCTTTCCACGCCTTGATCCCATGCGCACCTATGCCCTCATGCGTGGCCTACGTCACGCGCCTCGGGCCCGCCGTGCGCGCGCGCGCGCCTTCGTCAAAGCCTTCCTTTCACAAAACCGGCCGCTCGGATGCTACGCCAAAGATACAGCGACTAGTAAATAAAATAAACCAAAAAACGAAAATAAACCAAAAAACGAAAAAAAGGGGGTTGCAACACGAGGACTTCCCAGGGGGTCACCCATCCTAGTACTACTCTCGCCAAGCACGCTTAACTGCGGAGTTCTGATGGGATCCGGTGCATTAGTGCTGGTATGATCGCAACCGAAAGAATACCATCCCCTTATTCCTTTACACCTTTCCACGCCTTGATCCCATGCGCACCTATGCCCTCATGCGTGGCCTACGTCACGCGCCTCGGGCCCGCCGTGCGCGCGCGCGCGCCTTCGTCAAAGCCTTCCTTTCACAAAACCGGCCGCTCGGATGCTACGCCAAAGATACAGCGACTAGTAAATAAAATAAACCAAAAAACGAAAATAGTCCAAAAAACGAAAAAAAGGGGGTTGCTACACAAGGACTTCCCAGGGGGTCACCCATCCTAGTACTACTCTCGCCCAAGCACGCTTAACTGCGGAGTTCTGATGGGATCCGGTGCATTAGTGCTGATATGATCGCAACCGAAAGAATACCATCCCCTTATTCCTTTATACCTTTCCACGCCTTGATCCCATGCGCACCTATGCCCTCATGCGTGGCCTACGTCACGCGCCTCGGGCCCGCCGTGCGCGCGCGCGCCTTCGTCAAAGCCTTCCTTTCACAAAACCGGCCGCTCGGATGCTACGCCAAAGATACAGCGACTAGTAAATAAAATAAACCAAAAAACGAAAATAAACCAAAAAACGAAAAAAAGGGGGTTGCAACACGAGGACTTCCCACGGGGTCGCCCATCCTAGTACTACTCTCGCCCAAGCACGCTTAACTGCGGAGTTCTGATGGGATCCGGTGCATTAGTGCTGGTATGATCGCAACCGAAAGAATACCATCCCCTTATTCCTTTATACCTTTCCACGCCTTGATCCCATGCGCACCTATGCCCTCATGCGTGGCCTACGTCACGCGCCTCGGGCCCGCCGTGCGCGCGCGCGCCTTCGTCAAAGCCTTCCTTTCACAAAACCGGCCGCTCGGATGCTACGCCAAAGATACAGCGACTAGTAAATAAAATAAACCAAAAAACGAAAATAAACCAAAAAACGAAAAAAAGGGGGTTGCAACACGAGGACTTCCCAGGGGGTCACCCATCCTAGTACTACTCTCGCCCAAGCACGCTTAACTGCGGAGTTCTGATGGGATCCGGTGCATTAGTGCTGGTATGATCGCAACCGAAAGAATACCATCCCCTTATTCCTTTACACCTTTCCACGCCTTGATCCCATGCGCACCTATGCCCTCATGCGTGGCCTACGTCACGCGCCTCGGGCCCGCCGTGCGCGCGCGCGCGCCTTCGTCAAAGCCTTCCTTTCACAAAACCGGCCGCTCGGATGCTACGCCAAAGATACAGCGACTAGTAAATAAAATAAACCAAAAAACGAAAATAAACCAAAAAACGAAAAAAAGGGGGTTGCAAGACGAGGACTTCCCAGGGGGTCACCCATCCTAGTACTACTCTCGCCCAAGCACGCTTAACTGCGGAGTTCTGATGGGATCCGGTGCATTAGTGCTGGTATGATCGCAACCGAAAGAATACCATCCCCTTATTCCTTTACACCTTTCCACCTTTCCACGCCTTGATCCCATGCGCACCTATGCCCTCATGCGTGGCCTACGTCACGCGCCTCGGGCCCGCCGTGCGCGCGCGCGCGCCTTCGTCAAAGCCTTCCTTTCACAAAACCGGCCGCTCGGATGCTACGCCAAAGATACAGCGACTAGTAAATAAAATAAACCAAAAAACGAAAATAAACCAAAAAACGAAAAAAAGGGGGTTGCAACACGAGGACTTCCCAGGGGGTCACCCATCCTAGTACTACTCTCGCCAAGCACGCTTAACTGCGGAGTTCTGATGGGATCCGGTGCATTAGTGCTGGTATGATCGCAACCGAAAGAATACCATCCCCTTATTCCTTTACACCTTTCCACGCCTTGATCCCATGCGCACCTATGCCCTCATGCGTGGCCTACGTCACGCGCCTCGGGCCCGCCGTGCGCGCGCGCGCGCCTTCGTCAAAGCCTTCCTTTCACAAAACCGGCCGCTCGGATGCTACGCCAAAGATACAGCGACTAGTAAATAAAATAAACCAAAAAACGAAAATAGACCAAAAAACGAAAAAAAGGGGGTTGCTACACGAGGACTTCCCAGGGGGTCACCCATCCTAGTACTACTCTCGCCCAAGCACGCTTAACTGCGGAGTTCTGATGGGATCCGGTGCATTAGTGCTGATATGATCGCAACCGAAAGAATACCATCCCCTTATTCCTTTATACCTTTCCACGCCTTGATCCCATGCGCACCTATGCCCTCATGCGTGGCCTACGTCACGCGCCTCGGGCCCGCCGTGCGCGCGCGCGCCTTCGTCAAAGCCTTCCTTTCACAAAACCGGCCGCTCGGATGCTACGCCAAAGATACAGCGACTAGTAAATAAAATAAACCAAAAAACGAAAATAAACCAAAAAACGAAAAAAAGGGGGTTGCAACACGAGGACTTCCCACGGGGTCACCCATCCTAGTACTACTCTCGCCCAAGCACGCTTAACTGCGGAGTTCTGGTGGGATCCGGTGCATTAGTGCTGGTATGATCGCAACCGAAAGAATACCATCCCCTTATTCCTTTATACCTTTCCACGCCTTGATCCCATGCGCACCTATGCCCTCATGCGTGGCCTACGTCACGCGCCTCGGGCCCGCCGTGCGCGCGCGCGCCTTCGTCAAAGCCTTCCTTTCACAAAACCGGCCGCTCGGATGCTACGCCAAAGATACAGCGACTAGTAAATAAAATAAACCAAAAAACGAAAATAAACCAAAAAACGAAAAAAAGGGGGTTGCAACACGAGGACTTCCCAGGGGGTCACCCATCCTAGTACTACTCTCGCCCAAGCACGCTTAACTGCGGAGTTCTGATGGGATCCGGTGCATTAGTGCTGGTATGATCGCAACCGAAAGAATACCATCCCCTTATTCCTTTACACCTTTCCACGCCTTGATCCCATGCGCACCTATGCCCTCATGCGTGGCCTACGTCACGCGCCTCGGGCCCGCCGTGCGCGCGCGCGCGCCTTCGTCAAAGCCTTCCTTTCACAAAACCGGCCGCTCGGATGCTACGCCAAAGATACAGCGACTAGTAAATAAAATAAACCAAAAAACGAAAATAAACCAAAAAACGAAAAAAAGGGGGTTGCAAGACGAGGACTTCCCAGGGGGTCACCCATCCTAGTACTACTCTCGCCCAAGCACGCTTAACTGCGGAGTTCTGATGGGATCCGGTGCATTAGTGCTGGTATGATCGCAACCGAAAGAATACCATCCCCTTATTCCTTTACACCTTTCCACCTTTCCACGCCTTGATCCCATGCGCACCTATGCCCTCATGCGTGGCCTACGTCACGCGCCTCGGGCCCGCCGTGCGCGCGCGCGCGCCTTCGTCAAAGCCTTCCTTTCACAAAACCGGCCGCTCGGATGCTACGCCAAAGATACAGCGACTAGTAAATAAAATAAACCAAAAAACGAAAATAAACCAAAAAACGAAAAAAAGGGGGTTGCAACACGAGGACTTCCCAGGGGGTCACCCATCCTAGTACTACTCTCGCCAAGCACGCTTAACTGCGGAGTTCTGATGGGATCCGGTGCATTAGTGCTGGTATGATCGCAACCGAAAGAATTCCATCCCCTTATTCCTTTACACCTTTCCACGCCTTGATCCCATGCGCACCTATGCCCTCATGCGTGGCCTACGTCACGCGCCTCGGGCCCGCCGTGCGCGCGCGCGCGCCTTCGTCAAAGCCTTCCTTTCACAAAACCGGCCGCTCGGATGCTACGCCAAAGATACAGCGACTAGTAAATAAAATAAACCAAAAAACGAAAATAGACCAAAAAACGAAAAAAAGGGGGTTGCTACACGAGGACTTCCCAGGGGGTCACCCATCCTAGTACTACTCTCGCCCAAGCACGCTTAACTGCGGAGTTCTGATGGGATCCGGTGCATTAGTGCTGATATGATCGCAACCGAAAGAATACCATCCCCTTATTCCTTTATACCTTTCCACGCCTTGATCCCATGCGCACCTATGCCCTCATGCGTGGCCTACGTCACGCGCCTCGGGCCCGCCGTGCGCGCGCGCGCCTTCGTCAAAGCCTTCCTTTCACAAAACCGGCCGCTCGGATGCTACGCCAAAGATACAGCGACTAGTAAATAAAATAAACCAAAAAACGAAAATAAACCAAAAAACGAAAAAAAGGGGGTTGCAACACGAGGACTTCCCACGGGGTCACCCATCCTAGTACTACTCTCGCCCAAGCACGCTTAACTGCGGAGTTCTGATGGGATCCGGTGCATTAGTGCTGGTATGATCGCAACCGAAAGAATACCATCCCCTTATTCCTTTATACCTTTCCACGCCTTGATCCCATGCGCACCTATGCCCTCATGCGTGGCCTACGTCACGCGCCTCGGGCCCGCCGTGCGCGCGCGCGCCTTCGTCAAAGCCTTCCTTTCACAAAACCGGCCGCTCGGATGCTACGCCAAAGATACAGCGACTAGTAAATAAAATAAACCAAAAAACGAAAATAAACCAAAAAACGAAAAAAAGGGGGTTGCAACACGAGGACTTCCCAGGGGGTCACCAATCCTAGTACTACTCTCGCCCAAGCACGCTTAACTGCGGAGTTCTGATGGGATCCGGTGCATTAGTGCTGGTATGATCGCAACCGAAAGAATACCATCCCCTTATTCCTTTACACCTTTCCACGCCTTGATCCCATGCGCACCTATGCCCTCATGCATGGCCTACGTCACGCGCCTCGGGCACGCCGTGCGCGCGCGCGCGCCTTCGTCAAAGCCTTCCTTTCACAAAACCGGCCGCTCGGATGCTACGCCAAAGATACAGCGACTAGTAAATAAAATAAACCAAAAAACGAAAATAAACCAAAAAACGAAAAAAAGGGGGTTGCAACACGAGGACTTCCCAGGGGGTCACCCATCCTAGTACTACTCTCGCCCAAGCACGCTTAACTGCGGAGTTCTGATGGGATCCGGTGCATTAGTGCTGGTATGATCGCAACCGAAAGAATACCATCCCCTTATTCCTTTACACCTTTCCACCTTTCCACGCCTTGATCCCATGCGCACCTATGCCCTCATGCGTGGCCTACGTCACGCGCCTCGGGCCCGCCGTGCGCGCGCGCGCGCCTTCGTCAAAGCCTTCCTTTCACAAAACCGGCCGCTCGGATGCTACGCCAAAGATACAGCGACTAGTAAATAAAATAAACCAAAAAACGAAAATAAACCAAAAAACGAAAAAAAGGGGGTTGCAACACGAGGACTTCCCAGGGGGTCACCCATCCTAGTACTACTCTCGCCAAGCACGCTTAACTGCGGAGTTCTGATGGGATCCGGTGCATTAGTGCTGGTATGATCGCAACCGAAAGAATACCATCCCCTTATTCCTTTACACCTTTCCACGCCTTGATCCCATGCGCACCTATGCCCTCATGCGTGGCCTACGTCACGCGCCTCGGGCCCGACGTGCGCGCGCGCGCGCCTTCGTCAAAGCCTTCCTTTCACAAAACCGGCCGCTCGGATGCTACGCCAAAGATACAGCGACTAGTAAATAAAATAAACCAAAAAACGAAAATAGACCAAAAAACGAAAAAAAGGGGGTTGCTACACGAGGACTTCCCAGGGGGTCACCCATCCTAGTACTACTCTCGCCCAAGCACGCTTAACTGCGGAGTTCTGATGGGATCCGGTGCATTAGTGCTGATATGATCGCAACCGAAAGAATACCATCCCCTTATTCCTTTATACCTTTCCACGCCTTGATCCCATGCGCACCTATGCCCTCATGCGTGGCCTACGTCACGCGCCTCGGGCCCGCCGTGCGCGCGCGCGCCTTCGTCAAAGCCTTCCTTTCACAAAACCGGCCGCTCGGATGCTACGCCAAAGATACAGCGACTAGTAAATAAAATAAACCAAAAAACGAAAATAAACCAAAAAACGAAAAAAAAGGGGGTTGCAACACGAGGACTTCCCACGGGGTCGCCCATCCTAGTACTACTCTCGCCCAAGCACGCTTAACTGCGGAGTTCTGATGGGATCCGGTGCATTAGTGCTGGTATGATCGCAACCGAAAGAATACCATCCCCTTATTCCTTTATACCTTTCCACGCCTTGATCCCATGCGCACCTATGCCCTCATGCGTGGCCTACGTCACGCGCCTCGGGCCCGCCGTGCGCGCGCGCGCGCCTTCGTCAAAGCCTTCCTTTCACAAAACCGGCCGCTCGGATGCTACGCCAAAGATACAGCGACTAGTAAATAAAATAAACCAAAAAACGAAAATAAACCAAAAAACGAAAAAAAGGGGGTTGCAACACGAGGACTTCCCAGGGGGTCACCCATCCTAGTACTACTCTCGCCCAAGCACGCTTAACTGCGGAGTTCTGATGGGATCCGGTGCATTAGTGCTGGTATGATCGCAACCGAAAGAATACCATCCCCATATTCCTTTACACCTTTCCACGCCTTGATCCCATGCGCACCTATGCCCTCATGCGTGGCCTACGTCACGCGCCTCGGGCCCGCCGTGCGCGCGCGCGCGCCTTCGTCAAAGCCTTCCTTTCACAAAACCGGCCGCTCGGATGCTACGCCAAAGATACAGCGACTAGTAAATAAAATAAACCAAAAAACGAAAATAAACCAAAAAACGAAAAAAAGGGGGTTGCAACACGAGGACTTCCCAGGGGGTCACCCATCCTAGTACTACTCTCGCCCAAGCACGCTTAACTGCGGAGTTCTGATGGGATCCGGTGCATTAGTGCTGGTATGATCGCAACCGAAAGAATACCATCCCCTTATTCCTTTACACCTTTCCACCTTTCCACGCCTTGATCCCATGCGCACCTATGCCCTCATGCGTGGCCTACGTCACGCGCCTCGGGCCCGCCGTGCGCGCGCGCGCGCCTTCGTCAAAGCCTTCCTTTTACAAAACCGGCCGCTCGGATGCTACGCCAAAGATACAGCGACTAGTAAATAAAATAAACCAAAAAACGAAAATAAACCAAAAAACGAAAAAAAGGGGGTTGCAACACGAGGACTTCCCAGGGGGTCACCCATCCTAGTACTACTCTCGCCAAGCACGCTTAACTGCGGAGTTCTGATGGGATCCGGTGCATTAGTGCTGGTATGATCGCAACCGAAAGAATACCATCCCCTTATTCCTTTACACCTTTCCACGCCTTGATCCCATGCGCACCTATGCCCTCATGCGTGGCCTACGTCACGCGCCTCGGGCCCGCCGTGCGCGCGCGCGCGCCTTCGTCAAAGCCTTCCTTTCACAAAACCGGCCGCTCGGATGCTACGCCAAAGATACAGCGACTAGTAAATAAAATAAACCAAAAAACGAAAATAGACCAAAAAACGAAAAAAAGGGGGTTGCTACACGAGGACTTCCCAGGGGGTCACCCATCCTAGTACTACTCTCGCCCAAGCACGCTTAACTGCGGAGTTCTGATGGGATCCGGTGCATTAGTGCTGATATGATCGCAACCGAAAGAATACCATCCCCTTATTCCTTTATACCTTTCCACGCCTTGATCCCATGCGCACCTATGCCCTCATGCGTGGCCTACGTCACGCGCCTCGGGCCCGCCGTGCGCGCGCGCGCCTTCGTCAAAGCCTTCCTTTCACAAAACCGGCCGCTCGGATGCTACGCCAAAGATACAGCGACTAGTAAATAAAATAAACCAAAAAACGAAAATAAACCAAAAAACGAAAAAAAGGGGGTTGCAACACGAGGACTTCCCACGGGGTCACCCATCCTAGTGCTACTCTCGCCCAAGCACGCTTAACTGCGGAGTTCTGATGGGATCCGGTGCATTAGTGCTGGTATGATCGCAACCGAAAGAATACCATCCCCTTATTCCTTTATACCTTTCCACGCCTTGATCCCATGCGCACCTATGCCCTCATGCGTGGCCTACGTCACGCGCCTCGGGCCCGCCGTGCGCGCGCGCGCCTTCGTCCAAGCCTTCCTTTCACAAAACCGGCCGCTCGGATGCTACGCCAAAGATACAGCGACTAGTAAATAAAATAAACCAAAAAACGAAAATAAACCAAAAAACGAAAAAAAGGGGGTTGCAACACGAGGACTTCCCAGGGGGTCACCCATCCTAGTACTACTCTCGCCCAAGCACGCTTAACTGCGGAGTTCTGATGGGATCCGGTGCATTAGTGCTGGTATGATCGCAACCGAAAGAATACCATCCCCTTATTCCTTTACACCTTTCCACGCCTTGATCCCATGCGCACCTATGCCCTCATGCATGGCCTACGTCACGCGCCTCGGGCCCGCCGTGCGCGCGCGCGCGCCTTCGTCAAAGCCTTCCTTTCACAAAACCGGCCGCTCGGATGCTACGCCAAAGATACAGCGACTAGTAAATAAAATAAACCAAAAAACGAAAATAAACCAAAAAACGAAAAAAAGGGGGTTGCAACACGAGGACTTCCCAGGGGGTCACCCATCCTAGTACTACTCTCGCCCAAGCACGCTTAACTGCGGAGTTCTGATGGGATCCGGTGCATTAGTGCTGGTATGATCGCAACCGAAAGAATACCATCCCCTTATTCCTTTACACCTTTCCACCTTTCCACGCCTTGATCCCATGCGCACCTATGCCCTCATGCGTGGCCTACGTCACGCGCCTCGGGCCCGCCGTGCGCGCGCGCGCGCGCGCGCCTTCGTCAAAGCCTTCCTTTCACAAAACCGGCCGCTCGGATGCTACGCCAAAGATACAGCGACTAGTAAATAAAATAAACCAAAAAACGAAAATAAACCAAAAAACGAAAAAAAGGGGGTTGCAACACGAGGACTTCCCAGGGGGTCACCCATCCTAGTACTACTCTCGCCAAGCACGCTTAACTGCGGAGTTCTGATGGGATCCGGTGCATTAGTGATGGTATGATCGCAACCGAAAGAATACCATCCCCTTATTCCTTTACACCTTTCCACGCCTTGATCCCATGCGCACCTATGCCCTCATGCGTGGCCTACGTCACGCGCCTCGGGCCCGCCGTGCGCGCGCGCGCGCCTTCGTCAAAGCCTTCCTTTCACAAAACCGGCCGCTCGGATGCTACGCCAAAGATACAGCGACTAGTAAATAAAATAAACCAAAAAACGAAAATAGACCAAAAAACGAAAAAAAGGGGGTTGCTACACGAGGACTTCCCAGGGGGTCACCCATCCTAGTACTACTCTCGCCCAAGCACGCTTAACTGCGGAGTTCTGATGGGATCCGGTGCATTAGTGCTGATATGATCGCAACCGAAAGAATACCATCCCCTTATTCCTTTATACCTTTCCACGCCTTGATCCCATGCGCACCTATGCCCTCATGCGTGGCCTACGTCACGCGCCTCGGGCCCGCCGTGCGCGCGCGCGCCTTCGTCAAAGCCTTCCTTTCACAAAACCGGCCGCTCGGATGCTACGCCAAAGATACAGCGACTAGTAAATAAAATAAACCAAAAAACGAAAATAAACCAAAAAACGAAAAAAAGGGGGTTGCAACACGAGGACTTCCCAGGGGGTCACCCATCCTAGTACTACTCTCGCCCAAGCACGCTTAACTGCGGAGTTCTGATGGGATCCGGTGCATTAGTGCTGGTATGATCGCAACCGAAAGAATACCATCCCCTTATTCCTTTACACCTTTCCACGCCTTGATCCCATGCGCACCTATGCCCTCATGCGTGGCCTACGTCACGCGCCTCGGGCCCGCCGTGCGCGCGCGCGCGCCTTCGTCAAAGCCTTCCTTTCACAAAACCGGCCGCTCGGATGCTACGCCAAAGATACAGCGACTAGTAAATAAAATAAACCAAAAAACGAAAATAAACCAAAAAACGAAAAAAAGGGGGTTGCAACACGAGGACTTCCCAGGGGGTCACCCATCCTAGTACTACTCTCGCCCAAGCACGCTTAACTGCGGAGTTCTGATGGGATCCGGTGCATTAGTGCTGGTATGATCGCAACCGAAAGAATACCATCCCCTTATTCCTTTACACCTTTCCACCTTTCCACGCCTTGATCCCATGCGCACCTATGCCCTCATGCGTGGCCTACGTCACGCGCCTCGGGCCCGCCGTGCGCGCGCGCGCGCCTTCGTCAAAGCCTTCCTTTCACAAAACCGGCCGCTCGGATGCTACGCCAAAGATACAGCGACTAGTAAATAAAATAAACCAAAAAACGAAAATAAACCAAAAAACGAAAAAAAGGGGGTTGCAACACGAGGACTTCCCAGGGGGTCACCCATCCTAGTACTACTCTCGCCAAGCACGCTTAACTGCGGAGTTCTGATGGGATCCGGTGCATTAGTGCTGGTATGATCGCAACCGAAAGAATACCATCCCCTTATTCCTTTACACCTTTCCACGCCTTGATCCCATGCGCACCTATGCCCTCATGCGTGGCCTACGTCACGCGCCTCGGGCCCGCCGTGCGCGCGCGCGCGCCTTCGTCAAAGCCTTCCTTTCACAAAACCGGCCGCTCGGATGCTACGCCAAAGATACAGCGACTAGTAAATAAAATAAACCAAAAAACGAAAATAGACCAAAAAACGAAAAAAAGGGGGTTGCTACACGAGGACTTCCCAGGGGGTCACCCATCCTAGTACTACTCTCGCCCAAGCATGCTTAACTGCGGAGTTCTGATGGGATCCGGTGCATTAGTGCTGATATGATCGCAACCGAAAGAATACCATCCCCTTATTCCTTTATACCTTTCCACGCCTTGATCCCATGCGCACCTATGCCCTCATGCGTGGCCTACGTCACGCGCCTCGGGCCCGCCGTGCGCGCGCGCGCCTTCGTCAAAGCCTTCCTTTCACAAAACCGGCCGCTCGGATGCTACGCCAAAGATACAGCGACTAGTAAATAAAATAAACCAAAAAACGAAAATAAACCAAAAAAACGAAAAAAAGGGGGTTGCAACACGAGGACTTCCCACGGGGTCACCCATCCTAGTGCTACTCTCGCCCAAGCACGCTTAACTGCGGAGTTCTGATGGGATCCGGTGCATTAGTGCTGGTATGATCGCAACCGAAAGAATACCATCCCCTTATTCCTTTATACCTTTCCACGCCTTGATCCCATGCGCACCTATGCCCTCATGCGTGGCCTACGTCACGCGCCTCGGGCCCGCCGTGCGCGCGCGCGCCTTCGTCAAAGCCTTCCTTTCACAAAACCGGCCGCTCGGATGCTACGCCAAAGATACAGCGACTAGTAAATAAAATAAACCAAAAAACGAAAATAAACCAAAAAACGAAAAAAAGGGGGTTGCAACACGAGGACTTCCCAGGGGGTCGCCCATCCTAGTACTACTCTCGCCCAAGCACGCTTAACTGCGGAGTTCTGATGGGGTCCGGTGCATTAGTGCTGGTATGATCGCAACCGAAAGAATACCATCCCCTTATTCCTTTACACCTTTCCACGCCTTGATCCCATGCGCACCTATGCCCTCATGCATGGCCTACGTCACGCGCCTCGGGCCCGCCGTGCGCGCGCGCGCGCCTTCGTCAAAGCCTTCCTTTCACAAAACCGGCCGCTCGGATGCTACGCCAAAGATACAGCGACTAGTAAATAAAATAAACCAAAAAACGAAAATAAACCAAAAAACGAAAAAAAGGTGGTTGCAACACGAGGACTTCCCAGGGGGTCACCCATCCTAGTACTACTCTCGCCCAAGCACGCTTAACTGCGGAGTTCTGATGGGATCCGGTGCATTAGTGCTGGTATGATCGCAACCGAAAGAATACCATCCCCTTATTCCTTTACACCTTTCCACCTTTCCACGCCTTGATCCCATGCGCACCTATGCCCTCATGCGTGGCCTACGTCACGCGCCTCGGGCCCGCCGTGCGCGCGCGCCTTCGTCAAAGCCTTCCTTTCACAAAACCGGCCGCTCGGATGCTACGCCAAAGATACAGCGACTAGTAAATAAAATAAACCAAAAAACGAAAATAAACCAAAAAACGAAAAAAAGGGGGTTGCAACACGAGGACTTCCCAGGGGGTCACCCATCCTAGTACTACTCTCGCCAAGCACGCTTAACTGCGGAGTTCTGATGGGATCCGGTGCATTAGTGCTGGTATGATCGCAACCGAAAGAATACCATCCCCTTATTCCTTTACACCTTTCCACGCCTTGATCCCATGCGCACCTATGCCCTCATGCGTGGCCTACGTCACGCGCCTCGGGCCCGCCGTGCGCGCGCGCGCGCCTTCGTCAAAGCCTTCCTTTCACAAAACCGGCCGCTCGGATGCTACGCCAAAGATACAGCGACTAGTAAATAAAATAAACCAAAAAACGAAAATAGACCAAAAAACGAAAAAAAGGGGGTTGCTACACGAGGACTTCCCAGGGGGTCACCCATCCTAGTACTACTCTCGCCCAAGCATGCTTAACTGCGGAGTTCTGATGGGATCCGGTGCATTAGTGCTGATATGATCGCAACCGAAAGAATACCATCCCCTTATTCCTTTATACCTTTCCACGCCTTGATCCCATGCGCACCTATGCCCTCATGCGTGGCCTACGTCACGCGCCTCGGGCCCGCCGTGCGCGCGCGCGCCTTCGTCAAAGCCTTCCTTTCACAAAACCGGCCGCTCGGATGCTACGCCAAAGATACAGCGACTAGTAAATAAAATAAACCAAAAAACGAAAATAAACCAAAAAACGAAAAAAAGGGGGTTGCAACACGAGGACTTCCCACGGGGTCACCCATCCTAGTGCTACTCTCGCCCAAGCACGCTTAACTGCGGAGTTCTGATGGGATCCGGTGCATTAGTGCTGGTATGATCGCAACCGAAAGAATACCATCCCCTTATTCCTTTATACCTTTCCACGCCTTGATCCCATGCGCACCTATGCCCTCATGCGTGGCCTACGTCACGCGCCTCGGGCCCGCCGTGCGCGCGCGCGCCTTCGTCAAAGCCTTCCTTTCACAAAACCGGCCGCTCGGATGCTACGCCAAAGATACAGCGACTAGTAAATAAAATAAACCAAAAAACGAAAATAAACCAAAAAACGAAAAAAAGGGGGTTGCAACACGAGGACTTCCCAGGGGGTCACCCATCCTAGTACTACTCTCGCCCAAGCACGCTTAACTGCGGAGTTCTGATGGGATCCGGTGAATTAGTGCTGGTATGATCGCAACCGAAAGAATACCATCCCCTTATTCCTTTACACCTTTCCACGCCTTGATCCCATGCGCACCTATGCCCTCATGCGTGGCCTACGTCACGCGCCTCGGGCCCGCCGTGCGCGCGCGCGCGCCTTCGTCAAAGCCTTCCTTTCACAAAACCGGCCGCTCGGATGCTACGCCAAAGATACAGCGACTAGTAAATAAAATAAACCAAAAAACGAAAATAAACCAAAAAACGAAAAAAAGGGGGTTGCAACACGAGGACTTCCCAGGGGGTCACCCATCCTAGTACTACTCTCGCCCAAGCACGCTTAACTGCGGAGTTCTGATGGGATCCGGTGCATTAGTGCTGGTATGATCGCAACCGAAAGAATACCATCCCCTTATTCCTTTACACCTTTCCACCTTTCCACGCCTTGATCCCATGCGCACCTATGCCCTCATGCGTGGCCTACGTCACGCGCCTCGGGCCCGCCGTGCGCGCGCGCGCGCCTTCGTCAAAGCCTTCCTTTCACAAAACCGGCCGCTCGGATGCTACGCCAAAGATACAGCGACTAGTAAATAAAATAAACCAAAAAACGAAAATAAACCAAAAAACGAAAAAAAGGGGGTTGCAACACGAGGACTTCCCAGGGGGTCACCCATCCTAGTACTACTCTCGCCCAAGCACGCTTAACTGCGGAGTTCTGATGGGGTCCGGTGCATTAGTGCTGGTATGATCGCAACCGAAAGAATACCATCCCCTTATTCCTTTACACCTTTCCACGCCTTGATCCCATGCGCACCTATGCCCTCATGCATGGCCTACGTCACGCGCCTCGGGCCCGCCGTGCGCGCGCGCGCGCCTTCGTCAAAGCCTTCCTTTCACAAAACCGGCCGCTCGGATGCTACGCCAAAGATACAGCGACTAGTAAATAAAATAAACCAAAAAACGAAAATAAACCAAAAAACGAAAAAAAGGGGGTTGCAACACGAGGACTTCCCAGGGGGTCACCCATCCTAGTACTACTCTCGCCCAAGCACGCTTAACTGCGGAGTTCTGATGGGATCCGGTGCATTAGTGCTGGTATGATCGCAACCGAAAGAATACCATCCCCTTATTCCTTTACACCTTTCCACCTTTCCACGCCTTGATCCCATGCGCACCTATGCCCTCATGCGTGGCCTACGTCACGCGCCTCGGGCCCGCCGTGCGCGCGCGCCTTCGTCAAAGCCTTCCTTTCACAAAACCGGCCGCTCGGATGCTACGCCAAAGATACAGCGACTAGTAAATAAAATAAACCAAAAAACGAAAATAAACCAAAAAACGAAAAAAAGGGGGTTGCAACACGAGGACTTCCCAGGGGGTCACCCATCCTAGTACTACTCTCGCTAAGCACGCTTAACTGCGGAGTTCTGATGGGATCCGGTGCATTAGTGCTGGTATGATCGCAACCGAAAGAATACCATCCCCTTATTCCTTTACACCTTTCCACGCCTTGATCCCATGCGCACCTATGCCCTCATGCGTGGCCTACGTCACGCGCCTCGGGCCCGCCGTGCGCGCGCGCGCGCCTTCGTCAAAGCCTTCCTTTCACAAAACCGGCCGCTCGGATGCTACGCCAAAGATACAGCGACTAGTAAATAAAATAAACCAAAAAACGAAAATAGACCAAAAAACGAAAAAAAGGGGGTTGCTACACGAGGACTTCCAAGGGGGTCACCCATCCTAGTACTACTCTCGCCCAAGCACGCTTAACTGCGGAGTTCTGATGGGATCCGGTGCATTAGTGCTGATATGATCGCAACCGAAAGAATACCATCCCCTTATTCCTTTATACCTTTCCACGCCTTGATCCCATGCGCACCTATGCCCTCATGCGTGGCCTACGTCACGCGCCTCGGGCCCGCCGTGCGCGCGCGCGCCTTCGTCAAAGCCTTCCTTTCACAAAACCGGCCGCTCGGATGCTACGCCAAAGATACAGCGACTAGTAAATAAAATAAACCAAAAAACGAAAATAAACCAAAAAACGAAAAAAAGGGGGTTGCAACACGAGGACTTCCCACGGGGTCACCCATCCTAGTACTACTCTCGCCCAAGCACGCTTAACTGCGGAGTTCTGATGGGATCCGGTGCATTAGTGCTGGTATGATCGCAACCGAAAGAATACCATCCCCTTATTCCTTTATACCTTTCCACGCCTTGATCCCATGCGCACCTATGCCCTCATGCGTGGCCTACGTCACGCGCCTCGGGCCCGCCGTGCGCGCGCGCGCCTTCGTCAAAGCCTTCCTTTCACAAAACCGGCCGCTCGGATGCTACGCCAAAGATACAGCGACTAGTAAATAAAATAAACCAAAAAACGAAAATAAACCAAAAAACGAAAAAAAGGGGGTTGCAACACGAGGACTTCCCACGGGGTCACCCATCCTAGTGCTACTCTCGCCCAAGCACGCTTAACTGCGGAGTTCTGATGGGATCCGGTGCATTAGTGCTGGTATGATCGCAACCGAAAGAATACCATCCCCTTATTCCTTTATACCTTTCCACGCCTTGATCCCATGCGCACCTATGCCCTCATGCGTGGCCTACGTCACGCGCCTCGGGCCCGCCGTGCGCGCGCGCGCCTTCGTCAAAGCCTTCCTTTCACAAAACCGGCCGCTCGGATGCTACGCCAAAGATACAGCGACTAGTAAATAAAATAAACCAAAAAACGAAAATAAACCAAAAAACGAAAAAAAGGGGGTTGCAACACGAGGACTTCCCAGGGGGTCACCCATCCTAGTACTACTCTCGCCCAAGCACGCTTAACTGCGGAGTTCTGATGGGGTCCGGTGCATTAGTGCTGGTATGATCGCAACCGAAAGAATACCATCCCCTTATTCCTTTACACCTTTCCACGCCTTGATCCCATGCGCACCTATGCCCTCATGCATGGCCTACGTCACGCGCCTCGGGCCCGCCGTGCGCGCGCGCGCGCCTTCGTCAAAGCCTTCCTTTCACAAAACCGGCCGCTCGGATGCTACGCCAAAGATACAGCGACTAGTAAATAAAATAAACCAAAAAACGAAAATAAACCAAAAAAACGAAAAAAAGGGGGTTGCAACACGAGGACTTCCCAGGGGGTCACCCATCCTAGTACTACTCTCGCCCAAGCACGCTTAACTGCGGAGTTCTGATGGGATCCGGTGCATTAGTGCTGGTATGATCGCAACCGAAAGAATACCATCCCCTTATTCCTTTACACCTTTCCACCTTTCCACGCCTTGATCCCATGCGCACCTATGCCCTCATGCGTGGCCTACGTCACGCGCCTCGGGCCCGCCGTGCGCGCGCGCCTTCGTCAAAGCCTTCCTTTCACAAAACCGGCCGCTCGGATGCTACGCCAAAGATACAGCGACTAGTAAATAAAATAAACCAAAAAACGAAAATAAACCAAAAAACGAAAAAAAGGGGGTTGCAACACGAGGACTTCCCAGGGGGTCACCCATCCTAGTACTACTCTCGCCAAGCACGCTTAACTGCGGAGTTCTGATGGGATCCGGTGCATTAGTGCTGGTATGATCGCAACCGAAAGAATACCATCCCCTTATTCCTTTACACCTTTCCACGCCTTGATCCCATGCGCACCTATGCCCTCATGCGTGGCCTACATCACGCGCCTCGGGCCCGCCGTGCGCGCGCGCGCGCCTTCGTCAAAGCCTTCCTTTCACAAAACCGGCCGCTCGGATGCTACGCCAAAGATACAGCGACTAGTAAATAAAATAAACCAAAAAACGAAAATAGACCAAAAAACGAAAAAAAGGGGGTTGCTACACGAGGACTTCCCAGGGGGTCACCCATCCTAGTACTACTCTCGCCCAAGCACGCTTAACTGCGGAGTTCTGATGGGATCCGGTGCATTAGTGCTGATATGATCGCAACCGAAAGAATACCATCCCCTTATTCCTTTATACCTTTCCACGCCTTGATCCCATGCGCACCTATGCCCTCATGCGTGGCCTACGTCACGCGCCTCGGGCCCGCCGTGCGCGCGCGCGCCTTCGTCAAAGCCTTCCTTTCACAAAACCGGCCGCTCGGATGCTACGCCAAAGATACAGCGACTAGTAAATAAAATAAACCAAAAAACGAAAATAAACCAAAAAACGAAAAAAAGGGGGTTGCAACACGAGGACTTCCCAGGGGGTCACCCATCCTAGTACTACTCTCGCCCAAGCACGCTTAACTGCGGAGTTCTGATGGGATCCGGTGAATTAGTGCTGGTATGATCGCAACCGAAAGAATACCATCCCCTTATTCCTTTACACCTTTCCACGCCTTGATCCCATGCGCACCTATGCCCTCATGCGTGGCCTACGTCACGCGCCTCGGGCCCGCCGTGCGCGCGCGCGCGCCTTCGTCAAAGCCTTCCTTTCACAAAACCGGCCGCTCGGATGCTACGCCAAAGATACAGCGACTAGTAAATAAAATAAACCAAAAAACGAAAATAAACCAAAAAACGAAAAAAAGGGGGTTGCAACACGAGGACTTCCCAGGGGGTCACCCATCCTAGTACTACTCTCGCCCAAGCACGCTTAACTGCGGAGTTCTGATGGGATCCGGTGCATTAGTGCTGGTATGATCGCAACCGAAAGAATACCATCCCCTTATTCCTTTACACCTTTCCACCTTTCCACGCCTTGATCCCATGCGCACCTATGCCCTCATGCGTGGCCTACGTCACGCGCCTCGGGCCCGCCGTGCGCGCGCGCGCGCCTTCGTCAAAGCCTTCCTTTCACAAAACCGGCCGCTCGGATGCTACGCCAAAGATACAGCGACTAGTAAATAAAATAAACCAAAAAACGAAAATAAACCAAAAAACGAAAAAAAGGGGGTTGCAACACGAGGACTTCCCAGGGGGTCACCCATCCTAGTACTACTCTCGCCAAGCACGCTTAACTGCGGAGTTCTGATGGGATCCGGTGCATTAGTGCTGGTATGATCGCAACCGAAAGAATACCATCCCCTTATTCCTTTACACCTTTCCACGCCTTGATCCCATGCGCACCTATGCCCTCATGCGTGGCCTACGTCACGCGCCTCGGGCCCGCCGTGCGCGCGCGCGCGCCTTCGTCAAAGCCTTCCTTTCACAAAACCGGCCGCTCGGATGCTACGCCAAAGATACAGCGACTAGTAAATAAAATAAACCAAAAAACGAAAATAGACCAAAAAACGAAAAAAAGGGGGTTGCTACACGAGGACTTCCCAGGGGGTCACCCATCCTAGTACTACTCTCGCCCAAGCATGCTTAACTGCGGAGTTCTGATGGGATCCGGTGCATTAGTGCTGATATGATCGCAACCGAAAGAATACCATCCCCTTATTCCTTTATACCTTTCCACGCCTTGATCCCATGCGCACCTATGCCCTCATGCGTGGCCTACGTCACGCGCCTCGGGCCCGCCGTGCGCGCGCGCGCCTTCGTCAAAGCCTTCCTTTCACAAAACCGGCCGCTCGGATGCTACGCCAAAGATACAGCGACTAGTAAATAAAATAAACCAAAAAACGAAAATAAACCAAAAAACGAAAAAAAGGGGGTTGCAACACGAGGACTTCCCACGGGGTCACCCATCCTAGTGCTACTCTCGCCCAAGCACGCTTAACTGCGGAGTTCTGATGGGATCCGGTGCATTAGTGCTGGTATGATCGCAACCGAAAGAATACCATCCCCTTATTCCTTTATACCTTTCCACGCCTTGATCCCATGCGCACCTATGCCCTCATGCGTGGCCTACGTCACGCGCCTCGGGCCCGCCGTGCGCGCGCGCGCCTTCGTCAAAGCCTTCCTTTCACAAAACCGGCCGCTCGGATGCTACGCCAAAGATACAGCGACTAGTAAATAAAATAAACCAAAAAAACGAAAATAAACCAAAAAACGAAAAAAAGGGGGTTGCAACACGAGGACTTCCCAGGGGGTCACCCATCCTAGTACTACTCTCGCCCAAGCACGCTTAACTGCGGAGTTCTGATGGGGTCCGGTGCATTAGTGCTGGTATGATCGCAACCGAAAGAATACCATCCCCTTATTCCTTTACACCTTTCCACGCCTTGATCCCATGCGCACCTATGCCCTCATGCATGGCCTACGTCACGCGCCTCGGGCCCGCCGTGCGCGCGCGCGCGCCTTCGTCAAAGCCTTCCTTTCACAAAACCGGCCGCTCGGATGCTACGCCAAAGATACAGCGACTAGTAAATAAAATAAACCAAAAAACGAAAATAAACCAAAAAACGAAAAAAAAGGGGTTGCAACACGAGGACTTCCCAGGGGGTCACCCATCCTAGTACTACTCTCGCCCAAGCACGCTTAACTGCGGAGTTCTGATGGGATCCGGTGCATTAGTGCTGGTATGATCGCAACCGAAAGAATACCATCCCCTTATTCCTTTACACCTTTCCACCTTTCCACGCCTTGATCCCATGCGCACCTATGCCCTCATGCGTGGCCTACGTCACGCGCCTCGGGCCCGCCGTGCGCGCGCGCCTTCGTCAAAGCCTTCCTTTCACAAAACCGGCCGCTCGGATGCTACGCCAAAGATACAGCGACTAGTAAATAAAATAAACCAAAAAACGAAAATAAACCAAAAAACGAAAAAAAGGGGGTTGCAACACGAGGACTTCCCAGGGGGTCACCCATCCTAGTACTACTCTCGCCAAGCACGCTTAACTGCGGAGTTCTGATGGGATCCGGTGCATTAGTGCTGGTATGATCGCAACCGAAAGAATACCATCCCCTTATTCCTTTACACCTTTCCACGCCTTGATCCCATGCGCACCTATGCCCTCATGCGTGGCCTACGTCACGCGCCTCGGGCCCGCCGTGCGCGCGCGCGCGCCTTCGTCAAAGCCTTCCTTTCACAAAACCGGCCGCTCGGATGCTACGCCAAAGATACAGCGACTAGTAAATAAAATAAACCAAAAAACGAAAATAGACCAAAAAACGAAAAAAAGGGGGTTGCTACACGAGGACTTCCCAGGGGGTCAACCCATCCTAGTACTACTCTCGCCCAAGCACGCTTAACTGCGGAGTTCTGATGGGATCCGGTGCATTAGTGCTGATATGATCGCAACCGAAAGAATACCATCCCCTTATTCCTTTATACCTTTCCACGCCTTGATCCCATGCGCACCTATGCCCTCATGCGTGGCCTACGTCACGCGCCTCGGGCCCGCCGTGCGCGCGCGCGCCTTCGTCAAAGCCTTCCTTTCACAAAACCGGCCGCTCGGATGCTACGCCAAAGATACAGCGACTAGTAAATAAAATAAACCAAAAAACGAAAATAAACCAAAAAACGAAAAAAAGGGGGTTGCAACACGAGGACTTCCCACGGGGTCACCCATCCTAGTACTACTCTCGCCCAAGCACGCTTAACTGCGGAGTTCTGATGGGATCCGGTGCATTAGTGCTGGTATGATCGCAACCGAAAGAATACCATCCCCTTATTCCTTTATACCTTTCCACGCCTTGATCCCATGCGCACCTATGCCCTCATGCGTGGCCTACGTCACGCGCCTCGGGCCCGCCGTGCGCGCGCGCGCCTTCGTCAAAGCCTTCCTTTCACAAAACTGGCCGCTCGGATGCTACGCCAAAGATACAGCGACTAGTAAATAAAATAAACCAAAAAACGAAAATAAACCAAAAAACGAAAAAAAGGGGGTTGCAACACGAGGACTTCCCAGGGGGTCACCCATCCTAGTACTACTCTCGCCCAAGCACGCTTAACTGCGGAGTTCTGTTGGGATCCGGTGCATTAGTGCTGGTATGATCGCAACCGAAAGAATACCATCCCCTTATTCCTTTACACCTTTCCACGCCTTGATCCCATGCGCACCTATGCCCTCATGCGTGGCCTACGTCACGCGCCTCGGGCCCGCCGTGCGCGCGCGCGCGCCTTCGTCAAAGCCTTCCTTTCACAAAACCGGCCGCTCGGATGCTACGCCAAAGATACCGCGACTAGTAAATAAAATAAACCAAAAAACGAAAATAAACCAAAAAACGAAAAAAAGGGGGTTGCAACACGAGGGCTTCCCAGGGGGTCACCCATCCTAGTACTACTCTCGCCCAAGCACGCTTAACTGCGGAGTTCTGATGGGATCCGGTGCATTAGTGCTGGTATGATCGCAACCGAAAGAATACCATCCCCTTATTCCTTTACACCTTTCCACCTTTCCACGCCTTGATCCCATGCGCACCTATGCCCTCATGCGTGGCCTACGTCACGCGCCTCGGGCCCGCCGTGCGCGCGCGCGCGCCTTCGTCAAAGCCTTCCTTTCACAAAACCGGCCGCTCGGATGCTACGCCAAAGATACAGCGACTAGTAAATAAAATAAACCAAAAAACGAAAATAAACCAAAAAACGAAAAAAAGGGGGTTGCAACACGAGGACTTCCCAGGGGGTCACCCATCCTAGTACTACTCTCGCCAAGCACGCTTAACTGCGGAGTTCTGATGCGATCCGGTGCATTAGTGCTGGTATGATCGCAACCGAAAGAATACCATCCCCTTATTCCTTTACACCTTTCCACGCCTTGATCCCATGCGCACCTATGCCCTCATGCGTGGCCTACGTCACGCGCCTCGGGCCCGCCGTGCGCGCGCGCGCGCCTTCGTCAAAGCCTTCCTTTCACAAAACCGGCCGCTCGGATGCTACGCCAAAGATACAGCGACTAGTAAATAAAATAAACCAAAAAACGAAAATAGACCAAAAAACGAAAAAAAGGGGGTTGCTACACGAGGACTTCCCAGGGGGTCACCCATCCTAGTACTACTCTCGCCCAAGCACGCTTAACTGTGGAGTTCTGATGGGATCCGGTGCATTAGTGCTGATATGATCGCAACCGAAAGAATACCATCCCCTTATTCCTTTATACCTTTCCACGCCTTGATCCCATGCGCACCTATGCCCTCATGCGTGGCCTACGTCACGCGCCTCGGGCCCGCCGTGCGCTCGCGCGCCTTCGTCAAAGCCTTCCTTTCACAAAACCGGCCGCTCGGATGCTACGCCAAAGATACAGCGACTAGTAAATAAAATAAACCAAAAAACGAAAATAAACCAAAAAACGAAAAAAAAGGGGGTTGCAACACGAGGACTTCCCACGGGGTCACCCATCCTAGTGCTACTCTCGCCCAAGCACGCTTAACTGCGGAGTTCTGATGGGATCCGGTGCATTAGTGCTGGTATGATCGCAACCGAAAGAATACCATCCCCTTATTCCTTTATACCTTTCCACGCCTTGATCCCATGCGCACCTATGCCCTCATGCATGGCCTACGTCACGCGCCTCGGGCCCGCCGTGCGTGCGCGCGCCTTCGTCAAAGCCTTCCTTTCACAAAACCGGCCGCTCGGATGCTACGCCAAAGATACAGCGACTAGTAAATAAAATAAACCAAAAAACGAAAATAAACCAAAAAACGAAAAAAAGGGGGTTGCAACACGAGGACTTCCCAGGGGGTCACCCATCCTAGTACTACTCTCGCCCAAGCACGCTTAACTGCGGAGTTCTGTTGGGATCCGGTGCATTAGTGCTGGTATGATCGCAACCGAAAGAATACCATCCCCTTATTCCTTTACACCTTTCCACGCCTTGATCCCATGCGCACCTATGCCCTCATGCGTGGCCTACGTCACGCGCCTCGGGCCCGCCGTGCGCGCGCGCGCGCCTTCGTCAAAGCCTTCCTTTCACAAAACCGGCCGCTCGGATGCTACGCCAAAGATACAGCGACTAGTAAATAAAATAAACCAAAAAACGAAAATAAACCAAAAAACGAAAAAAAGGGGGTTGCAACACGAGGACTTCCCAGGGGGTCACCCATCCTAGTACTACTCTCGCCCAAGCACGCTTAACTGCGGAGTTCTGATGGGATCCGGTGCATTAGTGCTGGTATGATCGCAACCGAAAGAATACCATCCCCTTATTCCTTTACACCTTTCCACCTTTCCACGCCTTGATCCCATGCGCACCTATGCCCTCATGCGTGGCCTACGTCACGCGCCTCGGGCCCGCCGTGCGCGCGCGCGCGCCTTCGTCAAAGCCTTCCTTTCACAAAACCGGCCGCTCGGATGCTACGCCAAAGATACAGCGACTAGTAAATAAAATAAACCAAAAAACGAAAATAAACCAAAAAACGAAAAAAAGGGGGTTGCAACACGAGGACTTCCCACGGGGTCACCCATCCTAGTACTACTCTCGCCCAAGCACGCTTAACTGCGGAGTTCTGATGGGATCCGGTGCATTAGTGCTGGTATGATCGCAACCGAAAGAATACCATCCCCTTATTCCTTTATACCTTTCCACGCCTTGATCCCATGCGCACCTATGCCCTCATGCGTGGCCTACGTCACGCGCCTCGGGCCCGCCGTGCGCGCGCGCGCCTTCGTCAAAGCCTTCCTTTCACAAAACCGGCCGCTCGGATGCTACGCCAAAGATACAGCGACTAGTAAATAAAATAAACCAAAAAACGAAAATAAACCAAAAAACGAAAAAAAGGGGGTTGCAACACGAGGACTTCCCAGGGGGTCACCCATCCTAGTACTACTCTCGCCCAAGCACGCTTAACTGCGGAGTTCTGATGGGATCCGGTGCATTAGTGCTGGTATGATCGCAACCGAAAGAATACCATCC